>CM037632.1:64738502-64942451 GCA_015227895.2 Colaptes auratus
AGCTGGACACAGGACTCAAGGTGGGGCCTAACCAGTGAGGTGTACAGGGAGAGAATGACCTCCCTGCTCCTGCTGGCCACACTGCTCCTGATACAGGCCAGGATGCCAATGGCCTTCTTGGCCTCCTGGGCACACTGGGGCATTATATTTGAACCAATAATCAGTGGCAACACGAATACATGTGAGGCATTTTCCATAAAGGACTCAGTAAGACTTTAGATTCTGCTCCAGTTAGCAACAAACTCCTATGTGATTGCCACAGATTAGAGCTTTTCTGTTTAACCAAACCCACAACTCAGCTGTAGGAAGAAAAAGACAAAGGGAGATCTGATGATGAATGAAGCTTTTACACTTCATTGCAAAATTAATGTAGATTGCCGATTTAACTAGGACTTTCTGACTGTAATGTCAAACCCTTATCAAAGGAGTCTAGTGAGACTCCATTGTTTTTCTGCATGACTCCTGAATTATAATGACAATACATTGCTCTAGGCATTGTGAATTTCAGGTCTTATTATACTTCATAGTATGCTAGAATCACTTGGTTTTCAGCCTAATGCTTTTCCACTACCCAAGGTATACTAAAACTGGCCAAAATGCACTGCTTTTTAAAGTCTAATTTTTTATTGACTTTGATTATTCTCAGTAGTACTATTCAATGCCTGCTTAAAATGTCAAATACATGTTTGCTGTAATTTATACCTCTTGTTTGTTTACTCTCTTATCATAAAATAAATATGCTAGCAGAAATCAATGCTCAGCTGCACATCTCACATGAGAATCTCTGAAAAGAGAAACGGCATTCTTTTCAGATTTGGAGAACAGATTAGTGTGCTGACGGACCTTTGAGAGTTTATTAATTACTTTGCAAACAATGTAGCATTCTGTTTTCCAAGTAATTTTCTGTTGATGCCCTTTTTATGTGCTAGATATAATAAAAACTAATTTAGATTATGATAAAGTCGTGTGTTTTTTAAAATTCTATTACTTTCATGTGAGTTAGGGACGATAAAAAATCCTGGAGTGATCAGAAGCAGTCAGTGGTGGCACAGCTGATTTTGCTTTTGAGATATCTTTATGGGAACCGAGCCTGGAGAGGAGGAGTCTCAGGGTGACATATTGCTTCTACACTACCTGAAGGGAGGTTGTAGCAGGCAGAAGTGGGCTCTTTCTCCCAGCATGCAGCACCAGAACAGAGGACACAATCTCAGGCTGCACCATGGGAGGTTTAGGCTGGAGGTTAGGGGAAGCTTTACACAGAGAGAGTGATTGCCCATTGGGATGGGCTGCCCGGGGAGGTGGTGGAGTCACCGTCACTGGAGGTGTTCAGGAGGAGACTTGATAGGGTGCTTGGTTGCATGGTTTAGTTGATTACGTGGTGTTGGATGATGGGTGGGACACGATGATCTTGAAGGTCTCTTCCAACCAGGTCTATTCTATTCTATTCTATTCTATTCTATTCTATTCTATTCTATTCATCTAATAATAATAACAATAATAATAATAATAATAATAATAACAATTTAAAAAAACCCAAAAGCAATATAATCCTAGGCATGTCAGTTGGGGAATTTCTGGTACTTAGTGCCTGTGTTTCCTCTTTCCTTTCCTCATTTCTGAGTTTCCAGGGAGTTTTTTGGTTCCCCTAAGCATCAAGTTTATTTTTTTTTTTTCTTACTACGTTGTGGCAAGACTTCTCTCTATTTCTAGAGACTGATTCATATGGGCCATGTAAATGGTGCACCAAGCTGTATGACTATCAGCTGTGTACTTCGGTCTCCAATCTGTGACACATGGATTTGATGGATGAACCACTAGATGGATACAGAACTGGCTTGATGGCCACACCCCAAGAGTGGCTGTCAATGGGTCCATGTCCCAGTGGAGGCCAGGGACAAGCAAGTCCCTCAGGGATCAGTCCTGGAGCAGCCTTGTTCAACATCTTTGGGGGTGCCATGGACAAGTGCAGTGAGTGCACCCTCAGCAAGTTTGCTGATGACACCAAGCTGTGTGGTGCAGCGACATGCTGGAGGGAAGGGATGCCAGCCAGAGGGACCTGACAGGCTGGAGAGGGGCACAAGCCAACCTCATGAGCTTCAACAAGACCAGTGGCAGGGTCCTGCATCTGGGTCGAGGCAATCCCAGGCACAAATCCAGGCTGGGCAGTGACTGGCTGGGGAGCAGCCCTGAGGAGAGAGACTTGGGGGTGCTGGTGGAGGAGAAGCTCAACATGAGCTCTCAATGTGCACTTGCAGCCCGGAAAGCCAATCAGATCCTGGGCTGCATCAGGAGAAGTGTGGCCAGCAGGTCAAGGGAGGTGATTCTCCCCCTCTACTCAGCGGGGGACCCCACCTGGAGTACTGCCTCCAGTTCTGGAGCCCCTATTCCAAGAGGGATCTGGAGGTGCTGGAAGGTGTCCAGAGAAGGGCCACGAGGATGATCAGAGGGCTGGAGCACCTCTCCTATGAGGACAGACTGAAGGAGTTGGGGCTGTTCAGTCTGGAAGAGAAGGCTCCGAGGTGACCTCATTGTGGCCTTCCAGTATCTGAAGGGGGCCTACAAGAAGGCTGGGGAGGGACTTTTCAGGCTATCAGGGAGTGACAGGACTAGGGGGAATGGAATGAAGCTGGAGGTGGGGAGATTCAGGCTGGATGTGAGGAGGAAGTTCTTCCCCATGAGAGTGGTGAAGGCCTGGAATGGGTTGTCCAGGGAGGTGGTTGAGGCCCTGTCGCTGGAGGTGTTTAAAAGCAGGCTGGATGAGTCTCTGGTCAGCCTGATCTAGTGTGGGGTGTCCCTGCCCATGGCAGGGGGGTTGGAACTAGCTGATCCTTGTGGTCCCTTCCAACCCTGACTGAAACTATGAACTATGAAACTTAACAACACCAGAGAGTGGAAGTTCCTGAAGCCTGGAAAAGTTGCACATCTCCATTCAGGCTTAGGCAAGCTGGTACTGTCTCACATAATGAAAACCTACAGTGTTGCAGGTGTGTAGCTGAGTCAGTTCTCTTCACATTTGTATGGGAGGGAGTGCATGAGTCTCTGGGATTTAGGTCTGATTAGCCATGCTGATCAGACTTGGGTGTCAGCCTGTATTTCTTGTTGCTTTCTTATGTCTTCTCCAAAAAAAGGCTTTTAGCATGCTCTGAGAATCCATTATAGTTGTTCGTATCCTGCTAGTGTGAATGAGGTTTGTATTTGCCTTTAGAACAGGGACACCTCAGTAACAAACTACAAGCTGAGAAAGAGGACATATCAACTGTATTTATATTATATATCCCTTCCTTCTGTCATTTGATCTGCAGATGAGTAGTTTAATTGAGAGCTAAAGCAAGCTCTCTTACTGATTTGTAGCAGCAGTTTGTTTAATACTTAGTAAAATTAGTACAACCTACACACTGAAAGAGGTAGAATGACATTCAGTTGTATAAATTAGTAACTGAGTAACAGGTAACAAGCAATGCTTCTTATGACAGATAACAAACCAGTAACAAACAATGGGTAGTTAACATTTTGAGTCTTACTAGTGCATGCTGACATAATTTGTGAACTATTTCAGCCACGTTGTGAAACACAAATATAGGAATAAGATATAAAAAGTTTAGAATAGATAGAATAGAATAGAATAGAATAGAAGAAATAGAATAGAATAGAATAGAATAGACCAGTTGGAAGAGACCTTTGAGATCATCATGTCCAACCCTATCTAATCAACCATGGCACCAAGCACCCCATCAAGTCTTTTCCTAAACCCTCCAGTGATGGTGACTCCACCACCTCCCTGGGCAGCACATTCAATAGCAAATCACTCTTTCTATGAAGAACTTCTTCCTTTAATTTCAGATTTGTTTTGTTGTTTTTCCCCCAGGAAACTGCATTTAAAAACAACATTGGCTTTGGTGAGATTCTAAAACCCAGTCAGAACTAGGCATTGTGATTCACTGAAATAGGTACACTAAAAGTCAACATCAGAAAACTCTCAGCAAATCCATTTTATTTATATTATATATTAAAAAGTCATTAAAAATCATAAGCATTATGCTGTAATCAAAGAGCCTAAGAGTTAAACTTTGTATTGACTTGTTAGTCCTTATTGTCACTATTGTCTTTATTGCCATGAGGGCATAAGCCGTGTAACAGGAGCAGGTGGATGGCTTCAAATTTTGGTCAGATGGATGACCCCAAGCTGTGTGGTGCAGCAGACAGGCTGGAGGGAAGGGATGCCATCCAGAGGCACCTTGACACGCTGAGAGGTGGGCACAAGCCAACCTCAGAGCTTCAACAAGACCAAGTGCAGGGTCCTGCATCTGGGTCGAGGCAATCCCAGGCACAAATCGAGGCTGGGCAGTGATGCTGGAGAGCAGCCAGAGGAGAGAGCCTTGGGGGTGCTGGTGGACGAGAAGCTCACATGAGCTCTCAGTGTGCACTTGCAGCCCGGAAAGCCAATCAGATCTGGGGCTGCATCAGGAGAAGTGTGGCCAGCAGGTCAAGGGAGGTGATTCTCCCCCTCTACTCAGCTCTGGTGAGACCCCACCTGGAGTACTGCCTCCAGTTCTGGAGCCCCTATTACAAGAAGGATGTGGAGGTGCTGGAAGGTGTCCAGAGAAGGGCCACGAGATGATCAGAGGGCTGGAGCACCTCTCCTATGAGGACAGACTGAAGGATTGGGGCTGTTCAGCCTGGAGAAGAGAAGGCTCCGAGGTGACCTCATTGTGGCCTTCAGGATCTGAGGGGGCCTACAAGAAGGCTGGGGAGGGACTTTCAGGCTATCAGGAGTGCTAGGACTAGGGGGAATGGAATGAAGCTGGAGGTGGGGAGATTCAGGCTGGATGTGAGGAGGAAGTTCTTCACATGAGGGGGTGAAGCCCTGGAATGGGTTGTCCAGGGAGGTGGTTGAGGCCCTGTCCCTGGAGGTGTTTAAGACCAGGCTGGATGAGGCTCTGGCCAGCCTGATCTAGTGTGGGGTGTCTGCCCGGGCAGGGTGTTTGAACTAGATGATCCTTGTGGTCCCTTCCAACCCTAACTGAAACTATGAAACTAGGAACTAAGAAGGGGAGTCATAAAGAGTGGTATTGTCACAGGAAATTTGTGAAAATTGCTGTCTGAAACCACATTTTTTCTTTTTCTTTTAATTTTATCCTTTTTTTTTCCCCTACAGCAGAGCTTATTTAGATTATTAATAAACCTGACTCTGCAGCTGCCTAATGTGAATAAATGTTAATGACATCACATATGGAAGTCAGAGCTGGGATTTATTCATTTCAGAATTCCAGTATATTTGTTTCTAAAGGAGAGATGGTTAACAACATAGTGTGCCCTCTAATCATAAAATTATGCACGTCTTACCTCTTTACTGAACATTAACATGAATTGTGATGGCCTGGGAGATCGAAATATGTTAGTTCATTTTATTGCTAACAATTTCATTACTTCCTTGCACCACTGATTGTAAGTGTTGCAAAAGAAGAGGAATTATTTTTAAAGTCTTTGTGGTTTCCAGAATAATCTCAGGAATGTTTTATTATGGTTTTTTTTTTTATCACCAGTAGTCAATACAATACAATACACCAGTTGGAAGAGACCTCAAGATCATCACGTCCAACCCAATCAACCAATCCAACCCACCCCAAACAACTAAACCCTGCACCATATAATAAATGATTACCTTAGAGACTTTTCTGATTTAACCCTGTGCATGTAAACCAATATAAACAGTGAACAGCTGATGCAACTATCAAAAGAACACTTCCTCAGTTGTGGTGTGAGAGGAGTGTCATCTCTCACAAAGATTAAGACCTTGCAAGCCTCAACCAAAATATATGGGGTTTTAGAAAGCAAATAAAAGTCCTTCAAAATCTTTCTGGTGTTCTGAATATTTTGATATTTTTCTCTATATGGTGGCCAGTAGTGCAGATACCACTGATAAATCAGGCATGAAGTGATGATGCCTTGGCCCCAGCTTCTGGCAGAAGTACCACCTCCCTCCCAACAGCCACCTCTTCCACTTCATCCAGAAAAATATCAGACTCAGAAGGCCCTTCCCTAACTGTGTAGGAGACATTATTACATGACAGGGCACCACCATTTTAAGGTGGTGTTAAACAGTATATCCCAAGCATTCATTGTGCTCTGTGATAGGCTGATGTCCATTTCTTGACTATACTGTATATAAATGAGCGAAAAAAATGAAGTGGTCACCTTCCTGTGTGCAGTGATTTGGGGCTTCCTTTTGTTGTGTGCTTTTGGGCACATTGCTAAGGTCAGTTAGTTCTGCCCCTAGTTAGTCAGTCACAGGGGTGCCTGAGTGTGTGACAGTGTCAAGAAATGGTCATTAGGCTGGAATGTGTAGGTGCATCTATAGCTATGTATGAAATTTAGTCAAATGGATGTTTTGGGCAGAGACGTTTAAGTAGTAATGAAAGGTAAGTGGAATGTGCAAAATCTACAATAGGACAAGTAGAGCATATGCAGAGAGGAAGGAAGGAACTTGGAACTTGGAAGGAAGGAACTCAGAACTAGGAAGGAAGGAAGGAAGGAAGGAAGGAAGGAAGGAAGGAAGGAAGGAAGGAAGGAAGGAAGGAAGGAAGGAAGGAAGGAAGGAGGAAGGAAGAAATACTCAGAAACAGTTAACAGTATAAAGCCACCTAGGTGCAGAGGAGAAGAATCATTTGCCTAAGCTTCTGGTACAGTGTAAATACATGATATGAACTATGCTCTGTATTGAATATATTTATTTTTACAGCTGAAACATGAGGACTGCTGTATGAATTTTTAAAGGTGGCTAAGGGAGGTCTGGTGAAATTCTGCTGAAATAACTACTCACAGGCACAAGCCAGCACATCCATTCAACTGCATTCTCCTTTTTCTTTAGCTGAACCTATTTCCCCTTTCTCTGACTTTTGAAAAGCAATGGCAGTCAGGTAAAGTCCATGGTGACTGGAAGAAGGGAATATTTCACCCATTTTTTAAACAGAGTAGTAAGGAGATGCTGAGAAACTACTGACCTGCTAGCCTTACCTCTGTGCATGGGAAGATGAGGGAACAAATTGGCCCTATAAAATATGCTAAGGCTTATGGTGGACAGGGAGGTGATTCAAGATGGCCAGCATGGCTTTACCAAGAGCAAGTCCTGTCTGATCAACCCTATGGCCTTCTATAGTGTAATGACTACATCAGTGGACAAGGAAAGAGTTGGGAAAGAGTTATAAATGAGTTATAAAGCTGGATTTCATTAAAGACTTTGGCATGGTCCACCACAACATTATTCTCTCTAAACTGGGGAGATGATGTTGTTTCAATGGGTGAACTGTTTGGTGAATAAGGAATTGGCTAACAAAAATACAGCCCAGAAGGCCAGGTGTATCCTGGGCTGCAGCAAAGGAAGCACAGCCAGGAGGTTGAGGGAAGTGACTATGCCATTCTACTCCACTGTGCTGAAACCTCACCTGGAATATGTGTCCAGCTCTGGAGCATTCTTTACAAGAAGGGCATTAACCCTTGGAGCAAGTCCAGAGAGGACCACAGAAATGATCTGAGGGCTACAGCCCCTCTCCCACCAAGATAGGCTGAGAGAGTTGTGGTCCTTCCAGACAATTTTTCAGCTCCTGCAACACAGAATACAAAGCAGCCTTGTGTCCAGGCTCTGCGATCACTTCTTGTAAACTGTTGCTTCTTCCAGGATAACTTCAGAAAGAATTATCAATAATAAAATAGTTTTGTCTAACGGTAGCTGCAACTTTTGCAGGAAGTGGAAAAGTGTTGGCAAAAGAAAATATTAGCTGTCCCAGTTTGAGGCCAGGCAGATCCTCTCTTGCCCCCAAACCGGGGCAAAAACAAGACTCACCACAATAGTTTGCAGAAGTGATGGAAAGTTTAAATGGAAAAGCAGTGAGTGTTTTACAGAGAGATACAAGCATGGTGACAAGATAAACCCAAAGCATGCAGTGTCCCTTACTGCATACCCAAAAGCCTCCCAGCACTTCCTTTTTCTCCCATCCTGAGGGTATACCCAAAACCCCCAGGGGTCTTTCTTCCCCACTCCCCCACCTCCCACCCCATTAGTCTAATCTCAGCTGGCCAGATCTGATTGCACCTCCCCCATCTCCTCCTGGCATTAGGCCTAGCCAGCACTAGGAGTCCTTGAGATACTCCCCCACAGTTACCAGATAGGGAAGCCTCTCACAAAGTAGGGAGAGAAGAGGAAGTGAGAGACTTTGCAGATCGAGCTACAGGGTGCAGGATTTATGGGTATGAAATATGCTATTTCCTGTGTCCACCTAGTGGGCTGGACACCCGTGACACTGGAGGTGTAGCTTATGTGGCAGCAGCAGGAGGCACCCAGCCTAAACTGCCGCATGAGTAAAAGAACTTGAGAAACGTAGTATTTCATCTGTGAACTCTCTGCTTGATTTTTTAATACACCTTAAAAAAATTAAATACAGAGCTTCTGGAGATTCTATGCGCTTGAAAACATGATGTTTTTACATTCCTCAGAAAGCTAACCTTGGAAACCACCAAATGTGGAGTTGTATTACTTTGGTGTAATAAAGCTGCAGATTTTCAAACTACAATAAATCAAGTCCAATGAAATAAACTTTTATGGGCTGCTGGCAGGACAATTACATTACATGCAAAATAGGCACAGACTGAGTCTGTTCCCCCAGCTGATGTGATAGTGTATTTTGGTATGTGATGCACAGCAGGAGTATAGAACCACAAAAGAATGTATCCCCACTGACACAGGGTGGAGCCAGCTGTAGAATATTTGAAAACTCACCTGCACACAGGTTGCATATTGCAATATTCAGACTTAAACCTGTAGCAAATGTTTTATTTCAGAGCTCTCTAATGTATCTCAGTTCCTATTGCCTTCATTGGAATTTCTTAATATATAGCAGCCTGCAAGATCAAGGGCTCTGAGCTATCAAGACCATGATCTGTATGATAGCAGACTATTTTGCACTGCAGATAGGGACTTTTGTTCGCATCTTTGAGTAAGGCTAATTGTCTGAAAAGACAATGATTCCATTTTTTTTTGCTCAGCCTAGTAACGACTCCACCCCCAATGTCTAGTATCAATATCCATGAAGTAAAACGTTCAAGATTGTTAGTAAAACTGTTCAAGATTGATTGGAAAGGGAGGATGTTTGTATATGAAAGGGCTGCCATCTAAACCGCACATGCAAATATAACTGCAAGGTTAACTTGGTTACTACTGCTCCATGTTCTCCAAATAAAATCAGCATACAAAAATATCAACACAACATTGATTTGAAAACTCACATTTTCAAATAAACAGAAAGAATAGGCATTCTGCCCTGTGCTCAGCACTGGTTAGGCCATACCTTGATCCTGTGTCCAATTCTGGGCCCCTCAGTTTAGGAAAGATGTTTGACTTGCTGGAATGTGTCCAGAGGAGGGCAACAAAGCTGGGGAGGCATTTGGAGCACAAGCCCTATGAGGAGAGGCTGAGGAAGCTGGGGGTGTTTAGCCATGGGAAGAAGAGGCTCAGAGGAGACCTTGTTGCTCTCTACAACTACTGGAAGGGAGGTTGTAGACAGGCGGGGTTGGTCTCTTCTCCCAGGCAAGCAGCACCAGAACAAGAGGACACAGTCTCAAGCTGTGCCAGGGGAGGTTCAGAGTGGATATTAGGAAGAAGGTCTTCATAGAGAGAGTGATTTGCCATTGCAATGGGCTGCCCAGAGAGGTGGAGGTGTCACTATCACTGGAAGTGTTCAGGAAGAAACTGGATGGGGCACTTGGTGCCATGGTTTAGTTGACTAGATAGTGTCGAATGATCATTTGGACTTGATGATCTCAAAGGTCTTTTCCAACCTTGTTTATTCTATTCTATTCTATTCTATTCTATTCTATTCTATTCTATTCTATTCTATTCTATTCTATTCTATCCTACTCTATTCTATTCTATTCTAGTCTATCTCTTCTACTCTAGTCTAGTCTACTCTAGTCCAGTCCATCTATTCCATTCTGTTGTTCCATCTAACAGGTATAACCAGTTTTGGAACAACTGTATTGTCTACTGTTCTTAGCAGACATCTTTGATATAAGAAGATAGCTGAAATCACTTATCAAAGTGTTTGTCCATTTTCCTGCATATGTACAGTCTATCATGGCTCCCAAACTTTGTCTTCAGCAGTGTTATGCACTGCTTTTGTAGCAAACTGATGTAATCTCCAGACAGACTTTATCTCTACTAGACTGGAAGAATTGATCCCTTCCGAATAACGCTCTTACCACTCAAAGAAGGAAAAGATCCAGGAGTTTCAGGAGTAGTACAATCATCTTGATTTATTGCTCAGAATAAAATATTGGCTGATAAAGAAGCAAGGAGGGGGAAAAAATGTAAATATAAAAAAGTAGCTGCCTCTCACTGAAAATAAAGATGTTTGTCAGCAGGTCACACATGCCACTGTGCTTTACTGAAATCTCTTTCCCTAGCCCAAGAAGTGTTCTCTGTGCCTGGCACATCAGCCAATAATCATAGCATTTGCTAACAGCTATTTTGCCTTTCTTTTCCTAAACATGTCTTGTAAGCTTTCTGAAGCAATTCCTTCCCCAGCTCATGGGCTGCAGCTCCATCCTGATCTATGTTGCAACTTGTAAATGCAGTGTAAATAAATAATACTGTCAATTAATCACAGCAGCAGTGTCTCCTGAGCAGATACTTACATGGGCTTTCTTTTTACTTATTAGCTTGACGAAAGGATAGACCAGTGATCATTAATCTATTTCTGTGTTCCTCTTTTTATGCTCAACAATTGTAACAGGATGCCAGAGGAAGGCAGACTTTAAGTTTTGATGGGAAAAAAGCAAATCCCTCTTTATTGGTAAAACACATTGAGAGCAAATACCAGGGTAAGACTTTTGTTCAGAGTTTCATGCTTGTCACTAAAAAAACCCACAGCTGTTCCTGTGCATTTTTTGTTCTAAGCATTTGATACAGCATTTATGCCAATTGCAGGATATAATTTATACTCATACCAACAAAGGTACAGCAGTCATACTAATCAGGAAATCAGTCCTCAATAGCAGAAGAAAGGACCAGGGTGCAAAGAAACCCAAGCAAAAAAAGTGCCCTTCACCCTTAATCTGGAGATTTATCACTTTCTTTTGGATAGAATCAGAAAGCAATTCAGTCCCAAGTCTAACAGTATGTTATGTAATGCAGATTGTAATAAATAACATTCCATGATTGTTATCATAGACCTCTGAGTAATCAGTAGAGATATAAGCAATAATTTGTTTTTATAGGCTTCAACAAATAAGTGATTCAAACTATATTAAAAACATCACTAATGATCTGTGCAAAAATGTTGGTAAAAAGTAGAATAGAATAGAATAGAATAGAATAGAATAGAATAGAATAGAATAGAATAGAATAGAATAGAATAGGATAAACCAGGTTGGAAGAGACCTCAAAGATCATCAAGTCCAACCTGTCACCACAGACCTCATGACTAAACCATGGCACCAAGCACCCCATCCAGTCTCTTCTGCCTCCACTACCTCCCTGGGCAGCACATTCCAATGGCCAATCACTTTCTCTATGAAGAATTTCTTCCTAACCTCCAGCCTATCCTCTTGTTCTGCTGCTGGTTGCCTGGGAGAAGAGACCAGCCCTCGCCTGCCTACAACCTCCCTTCAGGTAGTTGTAGAGAGCAATAAGGTCTCCTCTGAGCCTCTTCTTCCCCTGGCTAAACAACCCCAGCTTCCTCAGCCTCTCCTCATAGGGCTTGTGCTCCAAACCCTCCCCAGCTTTGTTTGCCCTCCTCTGGACACATTCCAGCAAGTCAACACCTTTCCTAAACTGAGGGCCCAAACTGGACACAGGACTCAAGGTGTGGCCTAATCAGTGCAGTGTACATGGGGAGAATGACCTCCCTGCTCCTGCTGGCCACACTGTTCCTGATACAGGCCAGGATGCCATTGGATGCTTTCTTGGCCACCTCGGCATTCTGCTGGCTCACGTTCAGCCTACTATTGACCAGTACCCCCAGGTCCCTTTCTGCCTTGCTGCTATCCAGCTACTCTGACCCCAGCCTGTAGTGCTGCATGGGGTTGTTGCGGGCAATGTGTAGAACCTGGCACTTGGATGTGTTAAATCTCTTGCCCTTGGTCTCTGCCATCTGTCCAGCCTGTCAAGGTCACTCTGCAGGCCTCTCCAACCCTCTAACAGAACAACACCTGCCCCCAGCTTGGTGTCATCTGCAAATTTACTGATGATGGACTCAATCCCCTCATCCAGATCATCGATAAAGATATTAAAGAGCATGTAAATCTCACCTATTCACCTCATGGCTTGTTCTTATTTTTTGATGCCAAATATGAATAGAGTTAATATTTCAGTTCAAATGATTTATTCTCCAAAATACCAGAGAATATGTAGGTCTGTATTGTGCCACGTAAAGCTTTATTCAAGAATATCAACACCAGTGAGCAGACACTGGGATTAGGAAGAGGTATGAAGGGGTTAGGAAATAAAGGTTATGTTTAGAAACTTAGAATGGAAACAAAATTACAAGTTGTAGGAATAAAGTCTCATTACTCTTCAAATAAGGCTAACATTTTAAACATAAATAAGGCAAAATTTGTAACACCAGATTCATGGAACAGATAGTAGCCATCAATGTACACTCTTTTCTCTACATCACATCATCCCTGTCATTTGATCACATTTATCTTTTGATAAGCCATTTAATATAGTCTCTTATGATACCCAGTGTCTTACTGCTATCCATTAATTTCTAATTTCTATTATCCTCTTTACATTAATAGTATGGGATTTTTTTAGTTCAAATCTATTCTAGTGACCCTATGTTGTATATTTACTTCTCCTAAAGGTAATTACTTTTCTTGCTTATCACCACTCTTATTTCTAGTCTCCCTCTGGCATCTGTTCCTAGAATCCTCCTTCCTCCATCTAGTTAAAAGTGTTTTCTGTGACCTTGTGATTTCTTTTCCAGCAAGGGCAGGAGAAGGTTCTTCCTAGCTTAGAGCTTAACAGAAGATTAGAACTGGCTGGGAAAGATTTGTCACTGTAACTTCTCATGTTATGGAATATATGTATGGCTCATTAGAATCTTCAACAGTAGGTATTATGAAGTGGAGCCAAGTTGCTTAGTTGTAGCTGGTCACTACAGTCACAGTCTGTGATGTCTGATTTCTGATTAAAGCGCATGAGTTTAACTAGAAGAAAAGTGTACAGGAAACCACTAAGGATTCAAGTCTGTCATAAGAAAAATCAGCATGGCAATTGGTGACAGGCTGAAAAGCCAGTGAAATCTTACTACTACAATAACATGCCTGAAATGACAGGATTATATTTTTTTTTCCCCTTGATGCAGAAAGTGCATAATTCACTTTTGTTCTTCACATTCATGAAGTGGAGCTGCACATACTTTCACTAGCCTTTCCACCTTGATTCATTTAATTACTTGTGTTTGTATTGTAGGGAAACCCATCCTCTGTTTTCTGGAGGGGTTTACCATTCTGGTACATTGAATGTGCCTACATAAAAATGTGCAATGGCAAAACTTCAAATGCCCACATTTATCCAGGTCACATATACCTCTGCTGGAAGGAAACATAACAAAGAGCATGAGAGGAAAAGAAGCTTATCCAAGCTCAGGTAAACACACATAGAAATTATTTTGTTGTATTCATCAGCCTCTAGTGAGTGGCAAACAATGCATGCAGGAAGAGATGGAATCAGCCACCCCATCAGCCCTGTTTCCCTTCAGGTTTCAAACCAAGTATCAGCAACAAAAGCAATGTTGAAAAATTTACAGCAACGTAATCTTTTAATAACTTTGTTTCCTTATGTATATTATATTTTTTTTAGCCAATAAAAACTTATCAAGAACAACAATGCTTCCTTTTTCACCTATGCCACATGTTAGCTGGGTACAGAAACACAGATTTCTGCACAGTGTCACAAGAGTACAGGTATTACAGTCCATAGGTCGGCGTGCATGATAAACTGGGGAATTCTTTTTTAGTATATGGCAAAGAAATTCATTTTTGCACCAAAGAATTCAGCTGCCTTCTCAATTAGGAGAACATTTGTCTTTACTATTAGGACAAGAATTTTGTGCTATTACCAGAATGGAATGGAAATGGAATGGAATGGAATAGATTGAAAGAATAGAATAGAATAGCATAGAATAGAAGAATAATAGCAATAATTAACAGAATAGAATTAACAAGAGACACAGTCTCAGGCTGCCCAGGGCAGGTTTAGACTTGAAGTAGGAAGAAGTTCTATACTGAGAGAGTGATTGCCCACTGGAATCAGCTTCCTGTGGAAGTGGTGAGTCACCTTCAGGAGGTGTTCAAGAATAGGCTTGATATGTTGCTGGTGCAGGTTTAGTTTTTTAGTTGTTTGGTGGTGTGATTGTACTGTTTTTACTGTATGTACTCTTTTGTACTGGAATTGTACTGATGGTACTGTATTGTATTTTAGGTGGGTTGGATTGGTTATGGGTGGACGTGATGATCTTGAAGGTCTACCTGTTATGGTAATTGTATTGTTATTGTAAGGTTGAAGACCTTTGAGATCATTGTGTCCAACCCATCATCCAACACCATCTAATCAATTAAACCATGGCACCAAGCACCCCATCCAGTCTCTCCCTAAACACATCCAGTGATCGTGACTCCACCACCTCCCTGGGCAGCACAGTCCAGGTTACATTCTTCAATAAGTCCATTGAAGTATGACATGTCAGCATGGGCGAAAAAAGTCTTATGATGGCTTATTGCTGTCTACAACTACCAGAAGGGTGGTTGTAGCCAGGAGGGAGTTGGTCTCTTCTCCCAGGCAACCTGCACCAGAACAAGAGGACACAGTCTCAAACTGTGCCAGGGGAGGTTTAGGCTCAAGGTGAGGAGTCGTTAGCCATTGTAATGGGCTGCCCAGGGAGGTGGTGGAGTCACCGTCCCTGGAGGTGTTCAAGAGGGGCCTGGATGTGGCACTTGGTGCCATGGTTCAGTAGTCATGTGGTGAAGGGTGACAGGTTGGACTTGATGATCTTTGAGGTCTTTTCCAACCTTATTGATTCTATGATTCTATGGTTTTTAAGGTATAAGCTATAGGGCTTTATGAGAGCCCAATGACTCTATTGCCTCAAAAGAGTGCATGTGGCAGGGCAGGGCTGGTAGGTCCTAATTATTCTATTGTCTCAAACAAGGCATGACATTTCCTGGTCTGCATAGAGAGAGTGATGGTTTTGATGGTTTTAATAGCTCTTGAGGAGAGCTTCCTTCCCGACAATATGGCTTAACATGGCATAGAGGTGGATCTGGTAGGAAAAAAGGGGTCATATCCATGCTGACACTGTTTAGTATAATAATGAATAGTCTCAGTGCCACAAGATAGATACCATGGCTACACAATTGCATGATCCATCCCTCCATCTAGCTCAGATTTGCAGCAGTCCCTGCAAGTTTAGTAATAACAAGAAATGGAACACAGAAATTATTTCTCCCATCCCACATGTTTCCACTCATGCTTCTGTATTCCTATTGCATTTTAAACAGCAGATAAATGCTGTGGAATAGAAAAGAAAAACCTATGTCAAGCTGAATAAATTGCATGAAGATACTTTTATCTGAGGGTAGTATAAGCAGTCTTCTAAAACTCCTGCTAATGTGTTAGACCTGAAAGATAAACCTGGATTTTGTGATGGGATTTCTTTTCTAAGAGTGCATTTAATATCTAGAACTGTAAGTAACAGTATGCAAAAGAGCATACAGACTTTTATTCATCTTGTATTTTAGCTGACCTTTTTAGCAGCAGTGAAGTTACTTACACCATGTAGATTATCCATATTCCATACCAAACATAGATCAGGAGACCTGAATTCTCCATCAGAGTCTTCTAGTTAGCTGTTTTACATCTTTGGGATAGTCTTTAGACTTCACTGTGCACTCTGTGGGCATAATAATTGCACAGGGACGTTGAGTGCAGTGGTTACAGATTTTTGCTTCTGTTTTCAAAGCCCAGAAAACACTGCACATTTTCATAGTAAACCAGAAATATTTATTCCAAGTACATATTTTATTCCATTAACAAAGAGCTTGAAACTCATGCTCCTGGATTTATCAGGATGGTCTCTTAATTATATATAGAAAATGGGACAGATGGACATGATTAACTCCTCAGATATTCCAGTACATTTTTCTCTTCTGTATTTAAAATAAAGGCACAAGACTTAATCTCTGTTCTATGTAATACAGGCAGGAAGCACACAACTCAACCTAGAAAATTGTTGTATAATATAGCCAAACACAGAAAAAAAATGCCTTCAGAAACAAGAATACAAACAGAATAGAAGATAATACCAATGTGTTGATAATACAATACAATACAATACAATAAACCAGGTTGGAAGAGACCTTCAAGATCATCACATCCAACCCACCTAAACAACTAGACCATGGCACCATGACTCATCAACCAATCCAACCCACCTAAACAACTAAACCACGGCACCAAGCACCCCATCAAGTCTCCTCCTGAACACCTCCAATGATGGTGACTCCACCACCTCCATGGGCAGCACATTCCAATGGGCAATCACTCTCTCTGTATAGAACTTCTTCCTAACATCCAGTCTAAACCTCCCCTGGTGCGGCCTGAGACTGTGTCCTCTTGTTCTGGTGCTGGCTGCCTGGGAGAAGAGACCAACCTCCACCTGTCTACAACCTCCCTTCAGGTAGTTGTAGACAGCAATAAGGTCACCCCTCAGTCTCCTCCAGGCTAAGCAACCCCAGCTCCCTCAGTCTCTCCTCATAGGGCTTGTGTTCCAAACCCCTCACCAACTTCATCGCCCTTCTCTGGACATGTTCCAGCAAGTTAACACCTTTCCTAAACTGAGGGGCCCAGAACTGGACACAGGACTCCAGGTGTGGCCTAAACAGTGCAGTGTACAAGGGCAGAATGACCTCCCTGCTCCTGCTGGCCACACTGTTCCTGATGCAGGCCAGGATGCCATTGGCCCTCTTGGCTGCCTGGGCACACTGCAGGCTCATGTTCAGCCTACTATCGACCATTACCCCCAGGTCCCTCTCTACCTGTCCGCTCTGATGCACACAAGGCATTAGTAAGCACAGCTTATTATCATCCCATATTAATGCTTCTAGTGCAGTGCCATGGCAAAGTGGACTAGTGAGTCCTTTGAAGCAGAAATGTCCAGTAGAAGCCAGGGAATGATCTTCCTACTCTGTAAAGCAAGCTTCTTGGATTTTGTGTCCTCATTTCATAAAAGACACTAATTAGTAAACCTAGTTATAAGATTGGCCATTAAATGACAGAGGAATTACAAACTGAGTCATCCACCTTGAAGTTTAAGAAGGCTTTTTTTTTTCAACTCATCATAAGGCTGAGAGATGACTTGATCATTGTGTTTTAGCACTTACAGATGAAAAATGTATCAGATGGAGGCTTGTTCAGTATTGCTGACAAAGGCATAAAAAGATGCAGTGTCATGAAATTAAACTGACACAAATTCAGCACCACAACAGGCTGTAAACAAGCAGGTAATCAAACCTGGAACAAAATACCAAGGTATGAATTAAACCCATCCTCACTTGAAATGATGAGAGAAAAAGAAATTTTTCTGGTGTAAGGTTGTGATATAATCATAACTTAAAAAGTTGATAAAGTATCTGAATCCAAGCCTCTGGGCTGTTTCATCATAGCAAGTTTGACTTGACTTTAGCAATTATGTTTCCCATGCATTAGCTCGACTTTCAAAGTGGGAACAGAATTCTAGGAGTTAAAGACCTGAAATGGTGCAAAGCTGAACCAAAGAAAGGGAAAGAAGTAGAGTGAGCTGGAAAGGGAAAAAAAGAAAAGAATTATCATCACACACACACAAAAAAAAACCCAGAACAAATAAAACCCAGCCACTTTTCTAAAAAGAATGATCTTGTTGATTGCATAGGTGAATGTTATTTTTTAAAGAGCACCACTTCAGCTCAATTGGACAAGATCCATTTTGCAGCTGGCAAGGCAAATTTTAGTCTAAAAGCTAAGCTTACATCACTCTGTAGTTCGTGTTAGGTACTGCCACTAACTAAATGAATTATCAAGGGCCTGGTGTTCAGAACTGTGGAGTCTCCAAAATGGTGATTGAAAGCACTGGGAGCTGAGGTTCTCAGCCTCTACAAACTGCAGGAGTTACTTTCATCCTTATTAGCTTTGCATCACTGAACTAGATCCAACTGTCATACTTTACTACTACTACTGCCTCTATTGACTTCTGGGGGGGAGGGACCAGGGAACACAAGATCTGCACTATACAATCGCATTTAAATTACTTCACTTCCACAGCCATGCAAAAATGTTTGGCGTGCAGTAATTATGCATTTATTATATGTACACAACCAAATCCATATTAGCATAAATCACCTACTGTGGTACTTATGCATGTACAAACACTTGGGAAATCATCACTGCAGTTCAAATAGAAAGTCATTCAACAATGTGTAAAAGAAACTTTTTCTCAAGAAACCATGATAGTGCCTCTTGATGTTGTAAATCTTGTGGGCATCAGTTTCTGGTTTGTTTTAAAATGCTGCATAATCTTAAATGTTGCTATGTGTGACTCTAAGTTTTAAAATGCTGCATAATCTTTAATGTTGCTATGTGTGACTCTAAATTTCTGCTTAAGAATTTATATGGTCCAATCTCTTACCTCCCACAACTTTCAGAAACACTAAACAACTGGTTTCAACTTGCAGAAGAATAAGGAAGAATAAAGCAAACATCTTAAAGAAGCAAAAGGACACTTTTTAATTAATTTTTTTTCCCCATGAATGACTGAAAATCACATAAAATGGAGCTGGTGTTTCATAAGATTCCATCTGGATAAAAGCTCTTGTCCCCCTTGTAGTCTGCATTGCAAACAGCCCGGAGGTTACAAAACCAATGACATCGGAATTTGGCCAAACGAGTGCAATGTGTAATTGTATTTTCATTTAATCAATCATAAGCCTTACTCCAGAAACTTCAAAGCCATTGATTGGATACATGTGGGTGCTTTTAAAACAGCAAAAATAAATAAGGGGAAAGATCACTGAGATGTCCTTGATTTGACAGCTTCAAGTTGTTAGTCAAAAGCAGCAGTGACTTCTCTGTGGCTCTACTCAGCAGTCTGAATTGCTGCAGTGCCATAAGAAAGCCTCTAGCAGCACATCTGTAATGGTAGCTTTGAGGTAATGCCAGATATTAATAAGAAAGCAAAAGGACAACAGCAGTTTTGCTTGTGTGCATATTATCAAAGGTCAGTAACAGATTTGTGTAACATGAAGGACTTCAAAATTTGGTAGTTGAATGATGAGTGTCATTCATGGGAATCTGAGAACAGAGATGGTGCAATTTAGAAGAGGATTTTGAATCACTTCATACCTCTGCATCACTGAGCAAGAGGGTTGGAATTTGTAGAATGGTGGAGTCTCAGAATCATAGTATCAGTCAGGGTTGGAAGGGACCACAAGGATCATCTAGTTCCAACCCCCCTGCCATGGGCAGGGACACCCCACACTAGATCAGGATGGCCAGAGCCTCATCCAGCCTGGTCTTAAACACCTCCAGGGATGGGGCCTCAACCACCTCCCTGGACAACCCATTCCAGGGCTTCACCACCCTCACGGTGAAGAACTTCCTCCTCACATCCAGCCTGAATCTCCCCACCTCCAGCTTCATCCCATTCCCCCCTAGTCCTAGCACTCCCTGATAGCCTGAAAAGTCCCTCCCCAGCCTTCTTGTAGCCCCCTTCAGATACTGGAAGGCCACAATGAGGTCACCTCGGAGCCTTCTCTTCTCCAGACTGAACAGCCCCAACTCCCTCAGTCTGTCCTCATAGGAGAGGTGCTCCAGCCCTCTGATCATCCTCGTGGCCCTTCTCTGGACACCTTCCAGCACCTCCAGATCCCTCTTGGAATAGGGGCTCCAGAACTGGAGGCAGTACTCCAGGTGGGGTCTCACCAGAGCTGAGGAGAGGGGGAGAATCCCCTCCCTTGACCTGCTGGCCACACTTCTCCTGATGCAGCCCAGGATCTGATTGGCTTCCCTGGCTGCAAGTGCACACTGAGAGCTCATGTTGAGCTTCTCGTCCCCCAGCACCCCCACGCCTCTCTCCTCAGGGCTGCTCTCCAGCCAGTCACTGCCCAGCCTGGATTTGTGCCTGGGATTGCCTCGACCCAGATGCAGAACCCTGCACTTGGTCATGTTGAACTTTATGAGGCTGGCTTGTGCCCACCTCTCCAGCCTGTCAAGGTCCCTCTGGATAGCATCCCTCTATTGATGTCCTACTGAAAATGACTTGAGTGTTGTCCATTGGGATTCATATTCAGCCAAGTGACAGCTTTCTTTTCTTGTGTTTTCTTACTAAGGAATCTGGGAAAGTTGCACATTCTCTCTGCACAATCTGTAGGGGGTGGTGCTAATCTTGGAATGTTGTTGAGACAATTTGTGTCTGAATTTGCATCTGAAACACATGGTACTACAGAAACCTAAATAAAAAAACCCAGAGAAAAATAAGGTAGTCAGAAAAACTGAAGACCTCACATTTTCTCACTTTAGCACATCCTGAATCATCTACTATTTTTTCAAAACACTGAAAAAAATTACTCACACACATATTTATGCAAATACACATGCATAGATTCTATGTGATATTTCACATGCATAGATTCTATGTGATTAAACAGGATGGACCCCATCCTGTTTAATATCTTCACTGATGGTCTGGATGAGGGGAATGAGTCAGTCATCAGTAAATTTGTGGATGACACCAAGTTGGGAGCAGATGTTGATCAGTTAGAGAGCAGAAGGGGCTCTTCAGAGGGACCTCGACCAACTGGACAGATGGGCAGTCCAACAGGATGGCATTCAACAAATCCAAGTGCTGGGTGAGGCACTTTGGCCACAACAACCCCATGCAGAGCTACAGGCTGGGGATGGAGCAGCCAAACAGAAAGGGACCTGGGGATACTGATTGACAGCCAGTTGAACATGAGCCAGCAGTGTGCTCAGGTGGCTAAGAAGGCCAATGACATCCTGGCCTGTACCAAGAATAGTGTGGCCAGCAGGAGCAGGGAAGTCATTGTGTCCCTGTACTCAGCACTGGTTAGGCCACACCTTGAGTCCTGTGTCCAGTTCTGGGCCCCTCAATTTAAGAAGGACATTGACACACTTGAACCTGTCCAGAGAAGGGCAACAAAGCTGGGGAGGGGTTTGGAGCACAAGGCCTATGAGGAGAAGCTGAGGGAGCTGGGGTTGCTTAGCCTGGAGAAGAGGAGGCTCAGGGGAAACCTTATTGCTGTCTACAAATACCTGAAGGGTGGTTGTAGCCAGGACTGGGTTGGTCTCTTCTCCCAGGCAACCAGCACCAGAACAAGAGGACACAGTCTCAAGCTGCACCAGGGGAAGTTTAGGCTCAGGGTGAGGAGAAAGTTCTTCACAGAGAGAGTTGTTAGCCATTGGAATGTGCCGCCAAGGGAGGTGGTGGAGTCACCACCACTGGAGGTGTTCAGGAGGATACTGGATGTGGCACTTGGTGCCATGATCTAGTAGTCATGAGGTCTTGGGTGACAGGCTGGACTTGATGATCTTTGAGGTCTTTTCCAACTTTATTCATTCTATGATTCTATGATTCTATGATATACTCGTGTGCTATTGATAAATCCATATGGACATAAACTGTCACATGTATTCTGCTAGCTTTTTACTACTTGCTTTTGAATATTGTTCCAACGTTTCTTCCTTTCCACATGTAACTCTTATATCGCTGTCAAGCCTTGAAGAAAACAAAAACACTTGTGATTTGACAGATGTGTTGGGAAACTTCCATAGTCTTTTCAGGCAATGTTAAAACTTCCCTTTTTCAATGGGAACTTAATTTGTGATGAACGTCTTAATACCATGTTATAATTTTTTTGTTGCTATCCTAAATGCTATGAAAGTGCTTGGGGAGGGCTGGGGGTGTTATATGTATATGTATGTATGTATGTATGCATGTATGTATATTACACCACAAAGTTTTGTGGAAGCACACAGTAAATTAATTACTTTTCCTATGAGAATTTATGTCTTGGATTCTTAACTTGTGTTTGTCTGAATGTGCAATGGGACTATTACATCTGTAGAGGGTTTTTGTTCACCTTTGTTTGTAAGAAACCCAGCTAAGCTATACAATCTTTGTACTATATTAGTAAAATGATGCACATTATATGGCAAAGCACCAAACAGAATCTTCCAGAAGAATGACAGGAGGTTTTTTTTTGCCTCTAGCTTTTTCATGTAATTTGATTTTAGGATAAAGTGATTTGGAAGCACAGTGGCAGAGTATTACAGTTAAAAGACTGCAGAAATAATATGGGAGATAGAATATAGGCATGATCACATAGCAACCCAGCCAGATTTATGACCTCATAAAGCTGAACACAATGCAAAGAAAGAATGCATAAAGCATATTATGCAAAATACTAATGTTAGCGATAATTACAAGTGAGAATAAAATAAGATACAGCTTCCAAAATTTGGGAAGGAAAAAAACCTGAAGGCAGATGATGTAAAATGAATACACAAGAGAGTAGAAATAACCCTTGCTTCAAGAAAAGCAATCTACTATCTTTTTTCCCCATCTAAAATACCTTAGTGTTGCCAGTTAAAGCCTAAAGCATTTCTCATTCTCTGTGTCTGGAGAGCACATATGATTCACTCTGTAATAAACAAAGGAAACTATCTCTTACAGAAAGAGTCAGGCATGTTAGTGATTAGAGACAGGCAATGAGTACATCCTTCCTGTCATGGACTCAGAGACTCTAGCAACCTTAGTTAAAATACATTTGTCCTAAGTGCTGTATTTTCTGCTGATGATGTATAATCCTCATCAAATTACTTTATACACTGGTCTATTCTATTCTATTCTATTCTATTCTATTCTATTCTATTCTATTCTATTCTATTCTATTCTATTCTATTTGATTCGATTCGTTTCTATTCTTACATAAAGTGAAGCATGTGTTTTTGCCACTTACACTTATTTGCAAGCTGGGGTTGCTTAGCCTGGAGAGGAGGAGACGCAGGGGTGACCTTATTGCTCTCTACAACTACCTGAAGGGAGGTTGTAGCCAGGCAGAGGTTGGTCTCTTCTCCCAGGCAGCCAGTACCAGAACAAGAGGACACAGTCTCAGGCTGCGCCAGGGCAGGTTTAGACTGGATCTTAGGAAGAAGTTCTATACAGAGAGAGTGATTGCCCATTGGAATCGGCTGTCCGGGGAGGTGGTGGAGTCACCTTCATTGGAGGTGTTCAAGAAGAGGCTTGATGGGGTGCTTGGTGCCACAGTTTAGTTGTTCAGTTGTTTAGGTGGGTTGTATTGTATTGTATTGTATTGTATTGTATTGTATTGTATTGTATTGTATATAGGTGGGTTGGATTGGTTGATAGGTTGGACACGATGATCTTGAAGGTCTCTTCCAACCTGGTGTATTGTATTGTATTGTATTGTATTATCTCCTACATCTCAACTGCGCTAGAAGCTTCAGAATAGATGCTCTCTAAAGAGCAAGAGAGAAACATCCCTGGCTCCAGATGCGTACTCTACCTCTACTCATATATATACACTTACCTGACCTGTCTCTTTGCAGCCAAATTCCCAGAACTACTGTGTCTGGGCAGTGGTGATTCCCAGAAACATATTTCAAGGCGAGGCAAATCAATTACTTGATAGCTGAAATCTAATTTCTAGTAGTTGGTTGTAGTACAGGACCAGAGCCGTACATCTGATACCTGATATCCCACTTATTCCAAGAAAAGATTTCTAAATTTTTTTTTCAGCTATTATAGTCAGTATTAAAATGTAGCTAGACATAATCTAAGTGCATGAGAATGTTACTTCTGTTTTGAAATGTTTGGTAATCATTCTGATCCATTGTGTACTCTCAAAAAAGCTGCTTTACATTAACAGGGTGGTAGTCCCAGAAGACATTTTCTAAGGCGGTGGAAATTGTGTGTGCTTAATCAGAACACTTGTCCATGACTAAGATGCAGAAATACATTTTTACACCCCCCCCCCCAATAAATCAGTCTTCTCTTTACCCTCAAAGAATGCTATTTTGGCACAATAAAATTCAGTGTCTCACTAAAACAAAGAATTGATTAAACCTGGCACTTTAGTTTTCAGATTGATCTGTGAATAGTCTCACAGCGTTCTGATTTCAAACAAAGGTGGTATTTATTGAAGAGCAGTTGCAGTGATTCATTACTTTTTTGGTATTAGTGAACATCTTTAAAAGGATAACTAGAATCCTAAAAAGCATTCAATAATGTTGACATATTTTACATCATTACAATTATGTCTTACTTCAGTTTTTGTCACACTCTCTATTCCATAATAACTATCGATCTCCTGTCTTCATTAACATCATACAGTAGTTTTTATTTTACAGGCATGTTCAGCGTCTTTCTGACAGAAGGAATCACAATGGTATGACTGAAAATTAGCATTTTTATCCTAATAAATCAAATCTTCCCTGTTTAAAAATATAACTCAGCTGTGTCATCAGGGAATCACTCCCAGAATCTGTGCTCCCAAGCAACTTTAAAACTCTCCTTAGCTACTTTCCTATTTTTCAGTGTTACACAGTTTATGGCATTTCTAGAGACTGAATTTTCTACATTTTTCCCTTTTTTTGTCTCAGAATTATCTTCTATATATATGGGTAGCAGAACTACTGCATAGTGATAGTGCACTGTGTCTAAAAAAAATCTCACCAGTTTTGTTCAGTAAGGGAAAGCTTTAGAAGACACATGCTCTAATAAAATAGGGATAGCTTGACATGACCAGGCAAGTATTTGTGAAATCGCTGTGGGAGATGTGTAAGAAGATGTAGTCTTCACTCAGTTTTGTCATAGATGATCTAAAAAAATGTAACAATAGAAAGTACCCACCAAAGAATGTGCAGAAGCTGTTGCACTTCAGGGGCTCAATAGTGTACAAGGGAATGATTACCCTTTCCTATCATACCAGACTATGCCAATAATAACTAAAACTCTGCAGTGGCATGAGGAAAATTTGGGACTCACTCCCAAGAAGCAGGTGAACCATTAATGTATTTTATAGGAAATATGACACTACAATACAGATTGACTTGTAGAAAGAAACAATCCTTTGTGTGAAACCTCTGGGCATATCTGAAAACCAGAAGGATAACAAAACAAGGATTTGAGCTCTCAGCAAAGAATCTACTCTTCAAGCAGTAGTACCAAAGAAAGTGTTCTTTCCAGAAAATTTATCCCCATGTCACTATTACAAAGACCTAATTGGATGTTACAGAAACCATCCTTTAAAAAGTTATTACAAAGAAGGAAGACTAGAATAAGAAAGAAGGCTGTGGCAGGAATACCTCATATTGATAATTGCTACTGCTGCTCATAGCAGCTCTTAAGTAAAGATAGCACCACTACCACTTGTATAAAGGCAGCACCCAGAGAATTAAATGTTAAGACCAAATTGTCCTAGAGAATGTGCAAAAGATCTGTTCGAAACATATCTCTGGAGTGAAAAACCTCAATCAAAATGGAGAAAAAGAAGCAAAGACATGAAATAACTCATCTCCTACATGACCTCAAGCAAATAGGCTGTTCAGGTCTAGAAGATGACATTTTGGAAGTTCTGTTTAGCAAGTTGTTCATCAGACACTGTGAAACTCATGTTTAGAGATACTACCTGAATTTTTCCATGATAAAGGGTTTCTTAAGTTTCCTGAAATAGGAAATTGGAATCTTTTTCAGTATTACTGGTGAAAAGGGACATGTGAGAACAATGAGCAGGGAATTATAAACTGACTAAGTAAGATAGAATATAATATAAACTAGAATATAATATAAACTAATATAATATAAACTAGAATATAATATAAACTAGAATATAATATAAACTAATATAGTATAAACTAGACTATAATATAAACTAGAATATAATATAAACTAGAATATTTTGCTTGATCAGGCCCAGACTTATGTATTTCACTATTTAAGAGCTCAGAGAGATGAAAACCTGAGAAAAATTATTCTAAAATCACATTTCCTTTTAAGATGGACTTTTAAAGGATTTTATTTGGAAGGTATTTAAAAGAGGTGATTTTGCAGGTCACATTGTTTTGCAGGAATCAATAGAATTAAATTGATTGGTTAATTTGATAAATCATTATTAATTTACATTGCCCAAAACTGTTTTAGTTAAGCCAAGTATCCCAACCACTTTCTCATATTTCTCCTGGTATCTTTTTATTTATGGTGCATTTGTCTCAGAATACTGGAACATAACCAAGGATCTAACAGCTTAGTCATTTCATGACTACAAGAAGGATCACTGCAATGCTAACACTTTCTTTAATGGAAACACAATTACAGAATCATAGAATTGTTAGAGTTGGAAGGAACCTCAAGGTTCATCTAGTTCCAGCCCCCTGGCCATGGTCAGGGACACCTCACACTAGATCAAGTTGCCCACAGCCACATCCAGCCTGGCCTTAAAAACATCCAGAGATGGGGCTTCCACCACCTCCCTGGGCAACCAGTATCTCACTACCCTCATGGTGAAGAACTTCTTCCTAATATCCAGTCTGAATCTACCCATTTCTAGATTTGCTCAATTCCCCCTAGTCCCGTCATTACCTGACACCCCTTGTAAGCCCCCTTCAGATACTGGAAGGCCATAGTTAGGTCACCTTGGAGCCGTCTCTTCTCCAGACTGAGCAGCCCCAAATGCCTCAGTCTTTCCTCATAGGAGAGGAGCTCCAGCCCTCTAATCACCCTCATGGCCCTTCTCTGCACACATTTCAGCACCTCGAGATCCTTCCTGTAATAGGGACTCCAGAACTGGAGGCAGTACTCCAGGTGGGGTCTCACCAGGGCTGAGTAGAGGGGGGACAATCACCTCCCTCGACCTACTGGCTATGCTTCTCTTGATGCAGCCCAGGATCTGATTGTATTTCTGGGCTGCAAGTACACACTGATGGCTCCTGTTGAGCTTCTCCTCCACCAGCACCCCCAAGTCCTTTTCTTCAGGGCTGCTCTCAAGCCAGTCGCTGCCCAGCCTATATATTGGTGCTTGGGATTGCCCTGACCCAGCTGTGGGACCTTGAATTTGGTCTTGTTGAAGCTCATGAGGTTGGCTTGTGCCCACCTCTCCAGCCTCTCAAGGTCCCTCTGGATGGCATCCTTTCCCTCCAGCGTGTCTGCTGCACCACACAGCTTGGTGGCATCAGCAAACTTGCTGAGGATGCACTCAATGCCACTGGCCATGTTGCCAACAAAGATGTTGAACAAGACTGGTCCCAGGACTGATCCCTGAGGGACTCTGCTTGTCCCTGGCCTCCACTTGGACATGGACCCATTGACAGCCACCCTTTTGGTGCAGCCCTCTAGCCCATTTTGTATCCACTGAATGGTCCATCCATCAAACCCATACTGCACCATCTCGGAGACCAGGATGTGGCAAATTCATAGTACATTAAATTAGAACATATCAAATAATAATGCCAAACAGGAACTCAAACATTTCAGAAATTACTTTCTTGGATATTTAAATGAATGATAGTACAAAGAAGTACTGACTTTTATACCTGAGAGAGCTCCAGATGTATTTCAATTTATTTCTCTGAAGTGTAGTTGGACTTGATGATCTTTGAGGTCTCTTCCAACCTTGGTGATCCTGTGATTCTGTGATCAGTTTAACAAGAATGATAAGAGGTAGTACAGTATGACTAGAAATCTTTTTCTCCCCTCTGAGTCATATGCTAATGATCATTAATTGCATGCACATATGCTAACTTATTAATGAGCATAGCTAAAGTAATTGCTTTTGAAATTACTATTTCTGGTCCAGAATTTTTGTCACCAGTGATCTGGGTATTCCTAAAAATAAACTGTAAACCCAAAGAAAACCAATATTGAATAATTCTAAGCATTACTCAGCATTAATCTAGGTGCTTGATGCCATGGTTTAGTTGATTAGATGGTGTTGGATGATGGGTTGGAGACGATGGTCTTGAAGGTCTCTTCCAACCTGGTCTATCCTATCCTATCCTATCCTATTCTATTCTGGGCCCCATGCTCTTCAACATCTTTACTGATGATCTGGATGAGGGCATTGAGTCCATCATCAGTAAATTTGCAGACAACACCAAGCTGGGGGCAGGAGTTGATCTGCTGGAGGGCAGAGAGGCTTTGCAGAGGGACCTCGACAGGCTGGACAGATGGGCAGAATCCAAGGGCAGGAGATTGAACACATCCAAGTGCCAGGTTCTGCACATTGGCCACAGCAACCCCAGGCAGTGCTACAGGCTGGGGTCAGAGTGGCTGGAGAGCGGCCAGGCAGAGAGGGACCTGGGGGTGCTGGTTGATGGTAGGCTGAACATGAGCCTGCAGTGTGCCCAGGCAGCCAAGAGGGCCAATGGCATCCTGGCCTGCATCAAGAATAGTGTGGCCAGCAGGAGCAGGGAGGTCGTTCTGCCCTTGTACACTGCACTCATTAGGCCACACCTTCAGTCCTGTGTCCAGTTTCTGGGCCCCTCAGTTTAGGAAGGATGTTGACTTGCTGGAGTGTGTCCAGAGAAGGGCAACAAAGTTGGTGAGGGGTTTGGAAGACAAGCCCTATGAGGAGAGGCTGAGGGAGTTGGGGTTGCTTAGCCTGGAGAGGAGGAGACTGAGGGGTGACCTTATTGCTCTCTACAACTACCTGAAGGGAGATTGTAGCCAGGCAGAGGTTGGTCTCTTTTCCCAGGCAGGCAGCACCAGAATAAGAGGACACAGTCTCAGGCTGCGCCAAGGGAGGTTTAGACTGGATGTTAGGAGGAAGTTCTTTACAGAGAGAGTGATTGCCCATTGGAATGGTCTGCCCAGGGAGGTGGTGGAGTCACCATCATTGGAGGTATTCAGGAGGAGACTTGATGGGGTACTGGGTGCCATGATCTAGTTGTTTAGGTGGATTGGATTGGTTGACAGGTTGGACACGATGATCTTGAAGGTCTCTTCCAACCTGGATTTATTGTATTATTGTATTATTATTCTACTCTATTCTATAAATACATGTACTTTTAAGTACACATCTTAAACATTCAAATGGAAATGAACAATTAATAACCATAGAGCTCCTATATATTATTTTCTTCCATGACATTCAATGTTTTGAATGTATCACTGAGCATTCTATACTATAGTTGAAATTTTAGTTCTTCAAAATGCATAGATAAAGTGAATACTTGTCAGTACTTAACCTGCTTCCTGGATGACAGGATTTGCTATAAAGGAATTAGTCCTTCACAGTACGGATGTGTTAGAAAAGTCTTCAACCAGAATAATTATATAGCCAGAGCATCCTCCAGGTAGTTTTTTTGGATGAACACTTTCCATCATGAGATGCAGACAAAGTGATGATCAGTCACTTTATACAGAAAAGTTATAGGGATAATTTTCATGATGTCAATGTGCTATCTTACACTTCTTTGATCAGGTAATGCTAAAATGCTGGATCTCAGTATTTAATTCAGTTGCCCTTTGTCCTGACACATCCCATTACCAACACTATTTATACTGCAGCCCCATAGAAATGTATTTGGTTTCGCTTGAGTAGCCATTCATAGCCTTTGATTTCACACTCTATCAACTTTATATCAGATATATTTCCCTGAGTATGGGACTGCCTTTTTGATAGATAACTCCTGCCTTGGAAGGTCTTCGTTCCTGAATCAAAGCCTGACAGCTGGGTACAGCCAGTTTTTTTGCTTTATATGTTACTGGAAGAAATTTAGGGTAACTTGTCAAACTACTATTCCTTAGGGTAGAACAGTGACTGACCACCAGCTTTCTGCTGTAAATGCTTTATTTAAAGCCATTTAACAGTGATGTTAGGGAAAATGCACTGAAGAGATGGGCTGTATGTTTGTGACAGAGTAAAACTGAAGATAAAAGCAAGAGTTTCTTTCTATTATATAAAATGCATTTTTATATATACATATATGTGTACATATTTAAAAAGCATACACATGAATGTCTGGCAAAGATAAAGCTACCATGGTAATGTTTTGAGTGTTTCATAGACTCATAGTTTCAGTCAGGGTTGGAAGGGACCACAAGGATCATCTAGTTCCAACCCCCCTGCCATGGGCAGGAACACCCCACACTAGATCAGGCTGGCCAGAGCCTTATCCAGCCTGGTCTTAAACACCTCCAGGGACGGGGCCTCAATCCCTTTTGTAATAGGGGCTCCAGAACTGGAGGCAGTACTCCAGGTGGGGTCTCACCAGAGCTGAGTAGAGGGGGAGAATCACCTCCCTTGACCTGCTGGCCACACTTCTCCTGATGCAGCCCAGGATCTGATTGGCTTTCCGGGCTGCAAGTGCACATTGAGAGCTCCTGGTGAGCTTCTCGTCCACCAGCACCCCCAAGTCTCTCTCCTCTGGGCTATTCCCCAGCCAGTCCCTGCCCAGCCTGGATTTGTGCCTGGGATTGCCTCGACCCAGATGCAGGACCCCGCACTTGGTCTTGTTGAAGCTCCTGAGGTTGGCTTGTGCCCACCTCTCCAGCCTGTCAAGGTCCCTCTGGATGGCATCCCCTTCCCTCCAGCGTGTCTGCTGCACCACACAGCTTGGTGTCATCAGCAAACTCGCTGAGGGTGCACTCAATGCCACTGTCCATGGTACCCACAAAGATGGTTGAACAAGCCTGGTCCCAGGACTGATCCCTGAGGGACTCTGCTTGTCCCTGGCCTCCACTGGGACATGGACCCATTGACAGCCACTCTTTGGGTGCAGCCATCAAGCCAGTTCTGTATCCATCTAGTGGTCTATCCATCAAACTCGTGTGTCACCAGCTTGGAGACCAGGATGTGGTGTGGGACAGTGTCAAAGGCTTTGCTCAGCTCCAGGTAAACGACATCAGTTGCTCGCCCCTCATCTGTTAATGTTGTCACCTGTTCATAGAAGGCCACCAGGTTTGTCAGGCAGGATTTGCCCTTGGCAAAGCCATGCTGACTGCTCCTAATCACCTCTTCACTATTCTTCTGAGTCAGTAGTGCCTCCAGGAGGATCTGCTCCATGATCTTTCCGGGCACAGAGGTGAGACTGACTGGCTTGTAGCTCCCTGGTTCCTCCTTCTTACCCTTTTTGAAAATGGGAGCAATATTTGCCCTTTTCCAATCTGTGGGGACTTCCCCAGTCTGCCATGACTTTTGGAATATAGTAGAGAGGGGTTTAGCAACTTCATCTGCCAGTTCTCTCAGCACCCGTGGGTGTATCCCGTCAGGTCCCATGGAGTGTCCACTATTAAAAGTCAGTGCCAGTACCTGACCTTAAATTTGTCAACTTGGCAAATGAATAAACAAAAGGGCTTGAATAAAATTTCAAGTCCCTGAATCCAAAAAGGTGTGGAGGGATTGGGAAGTGTTTGGTGGACAGCAAAAATCATGGTCCAAAATTCACAGTATCACAGAATGGCAGGGACTGGGAGGGTCCTCCCAAAATAATCTAGTCCAACCCCCATGTTAGCGATGGGTGTCTAGATCAGCTTGCACAGGAACATGTCCAAGCAGGTTTTGAACTGTCCAGAGGAGACTCCACAGTCTCTCTAGACAGCCTGTTCCAGTGCTCCATCACCTTCAAAGTAAAGAATTTTTGCCTTAACTTCAAGTGAAACCTCCCCTGTTCTAGAATGGAATGGAATGGAATGGAATGGAATGGAATGGAATGGAATGGAATGGAATGGAATGGAATGGAATGGAATGGAATGGAATGGAATAGAATGGAATGGAATGGAATAGAATAGAATAGACCAGGTTGAAAGAGACCTTCAAGATCATCACTTCCAACCTATCAACCAACCCAACCCACCTAAACAACTAAACCATGGCACCAAGCACCCCATCAAGTCCTCTCCTGAACACCTCCAATGATGGTGACTCCACCACGTCCCCAGGCAGCCCATTCCAATGGGCAATCACTCTCTCTGTGTAGAATTTCTTCCTAACATCCAGCCTAAACCTGCCCTGGTGCAGCCTGAGACTGTGTCCTCTTGCTCTGGTGCTGCCTGCCTGGGAGAAGAGACCATCATCTGCCTGTCTACAACCTCCCTTCAGGTAGTTGTAGAGAGCAAGAAGGTCACCCCTGAATTTCCTCTTCTTCAGGCTAAGCAACCCCACCTCCCTCAGCCTCTCCTCACAGGGCTTGTGTTCCAAACCCCTCACCAACTTTGTTGCCCTTCTCTGGACACATTCCAGCAAGTCAACATCCTTCCTAAACTGAGGGGCCCAGAACTGGACACAGGACTCAAGGTGTGGCCTAACCAGTGCAGTGTACAGGGGGAGAATGACCTTCCTGCTCCTGCTGGCCATACCTGTTGCCCCTTGTCCTGTCACTGGCCTCCACTGAAAAGAGCCCAGCCCCAAGCTTAAAGGAAGATTAAATTAACTGTAGTTATTCAAAGAACAAGGAAACAAACCCCCCACCAAACCAAACCAACCAAACAAATAAAATCAAGAGGCAATGTGATTACAGAATTTGAATGCCTCTAAGTTTCCTGTAAAGACAAGTGGAACTGTGAAACTGAAGCACAGATTGCTTGGGAAGTCTCTCCCAGTCTGTAACGAAGGCAGCATGTTCTGAAATGGAACGGGTTCCAGGACATGTAGTAGAGATAAGCAAAATATATTGCACAAATACAGTACAAGACCTTTGCTGTGGTGGAATGAGAGTGTTTACTGCAGTTTCTAACAGGAACAGAAGAGGTGGAGGCAAGTTGGTCTGATGCACAGACAGATCATAAAGCGTCAGCCTGCCTTTTGATTCCTGCTGTCTCAGAAAACAACAGTTTATGTTATGATGGGAAACCATCCAAGAAAAGTAGTACCCACCATGCAACAAGCTTAAGAAAAGATGAGTAAAAGAAAAAGGGTTATAAAGTTCCCCAAACCTCATCACTGGAACATTGATAATGAAGTACAAGCAAATACTGGTCAGGAAAATCACTTCTATAGCTGGTCATGTCTTTGAGCAGGAGATTACCATAGATGAACTTTGGAAGGTCCTGTCAGAATTGGGACATAGTGATCACCAGGTCTCACAAAAAAGAGCAGGTTCCTATACCTGACTGATCCTTTTATGTGATGAGTTAATCTAATAGAATATCAACTGAGATTATAACAGATCAAAGCCAAAAGTGTATAGATGCTGAAGGTTCTTATGGATTGCACCTTAGACATCCCTCTTGCCATCTGGAAACACAGCTGTCCCTGCAGCTGGTTTATTTTTGATACTTCAGTCCACTATGTTGAATTTTGACCCTCACAAAAGGGGTGAAAGAATGACTCAGAGATCAGAAGTTAATCCTTCATAGATAATAATTGCACTCATGATGCACCTGTCAACATGACCTCCGAAAGATCCATATTCTTGATTCCTGCAAAAATTTAGCCATTACCTAGAAAGGCAGAAAATCATTTCATGCAGCCACCAAATCTTATTGTCTAAATTAATGTAATGACAGATTTTCAATCTTGTATTCAACATACAAATATTCATTTGATACCAAGTTTTGACTTCCTGATATTAGTAATGTTAAGAACTCTGGTGGTAATCCAAGCATGGCTTGCATGCTGAAAGTCTCCGTCTCTGGAGACTTGTCACAGTTTAGGCTGTGCCTTTAAGAAAGGATAGCTGCAAAATTCTTTAGCTGAGTGTTTGGGTGTAAAAAGGAAAACAAAATGAAGATAATTCTAAATTAATTTCATTGGTAGATGAGTGGGAGGTAGTTTTACGATCTTACATTCTGGCCTCAGTCTCGTCTTTGTTCTCTTTCTTGGCCAAACTGCATGCATGAAGACCCTGGAATGAAACTGGTAAGATAAGCAGCTAACTTCCTTAACAACTGCTTTAAGCTTAACTGCAATTCTCCTAACATTCTTTGTCTAATCTTCTCTTTTATGTCTAATTAACTAGAGAAAAAGGGAAGGGGGAGAGAGGTTGGGGGGAACCAAGATGCAAAAAGTTCACAAGATAAATAAGTACAGCTTACCCCATGGTGCCTTTTGTCTTCACACTTTCTGGACATAAACCACTATGCTTATACAATACACCAGGTTGAAAGAGACCTTCAAGATCATCGTGTCCAACCCATCAACCAATCCAACCCACCCAAACAACTAAACCATGGCACCAAGCACCCCATCAAGTCTCCTCCTGAACACCTCCAATAAAGGTGACTCCACCACCTCCACAGGTAGCTGATTCCAATGGGCAATCACTCTCTCTGTATAGAACTTCTTCCTAACATCCAGCCTAAACCTGCCCTGGCGCAGCCTGAGACTGTGTCCTCTTGTTCTGGTACTGGCTGCCTGGGAGAAGAGACCAACCTCTGCCTGGCTACAATCTCCCTTCAGGTAGTTGTAGAGAGCAAGAAGGTCACCCCTCAGTCTCTTCTCCAGGCTAAGCAACCCCAGCTCCCTCAGCCTCTCCTCATAGGGCTTGTGTTCCAAACCCCTCACCAACTTCGTTGCCCTTCTCTGGACACGTTCCAGCAAGTCAACATCCTTCCTAAACTGAGGGGCCCAGAACTGGACACAGTACTCGAGGTGTGGCCTTATATTAAGAGCAATCAGCTACTATTAAACTACTATTTGAAATTTTTCCATATACTTTACCAGTGTCTTCATAACTAAAAATCTGATATAAATACATATAATCTTTCTTCACTGAGGATTTCCACTACAGGTACATAGAGGGATGCCCAAAAGTTTTTGAAAACCCATAAAAGGCTTCCATATAGTTATTTTCTTTATGAATTAAAGCTCACCTCTTTAGAGAGAAAAAGTTAGATTGGTTGTTTTAGTCTTCAGCCTCACTTCAATATAATCAGTGTTTTTGATAGGCAAAGACCTAAACTGCCACCATGAAGTCTTTTAATGGATGAAGCATTACAGGCTAGGTTTTAAAGCCTGCCTTGTAAAGGTTATCCTGTCTACAACCTTCTGATTTTTTTGATCATCACTTGAGTTGACTTACAGAGACCTTCTTCACTCTACAAGGTTTATCTTTCTATGGCATTATTTTATTTACTGTTAATATTAGAACCTTGTTACTTACCTTCAGAATAGATAATGAAACAGTAAACATTGTTGACAATATTACTGCTAATATGTTGTAACAGGTTAATGGACTGTATAGGCTTAACCTCCCTGTTTCCCCTCAACACAGAAGTGTGAGAAAAGTAACACACAAAAATGGAGGGTTCAGATAAAGAGTTGAGATAAGATTATAAGATAGATAAGAACTTAACATAAATGATATATCACAATGCACAATTACCCTAGGCTATTTGTAGAAAAGAGCAAAAACCAAAACCAAAACATCAAAAAACACCCCACCAGTAAAAAGCAGCCTCAAGCAGAAAGCCACTGAGCTAAAAACCTGAGCCAGGAAGGTACTCCCCCATTATTTTCCCTCCAGCTGCTATCCCAGTGGAAGAAGAGCTAATACCCGAACCCTGGAACCCAAAACCAGCAACTGGAAGAGGGAGCCTCTCACGGTACAATCTGTACTTCAAGTCCCATAATACTTTGCTACAGCCAGCACTTTCATTTTGAAGCTGGCATGAAGCAGGATGGTTTTGAGTAACAGCAGCATATTCAACTTAACCCATGACATATATATACTGAATTCTTCTGACTTTGGCGTGACAGTTTCCCCTACACTCCTATGCAAGCATGCAAAGAATAGAATAGAATAGAATAGAATAGAATAGAATAGAATAGAATAGACAAGACAAGGTTGGAAGAGACATTTGAGATCATTGAGTCCAACCTATCATCCAACACCATCTAATTAACTAAACTAAGTGCCCCATCCAGTCTCTTCCTAAACACCTCCAGTAATGGTGACTCCACCACCTCCCTGGGCAGCACATTCCAATGGCCAATCACTCTTTCTGTGAATAAGTTCTTCCTTACATCCAGCCTAAACATCCAGCCTAAACTTCCCCTGGTGCAGCTTGAGACTGTGTCCTCTTACAATACAATACAATACAATACACCAGGTTGGAAGAGACCTTCAAGATCACCGCGTCCAACCTATCAACCAATCCAACCCGGCTAAACAACTAGATCATGGCACCAAGTACCCCATCAAGTCTCCTCCTGAATACCTCAAATGATGGTGACTCCACCACCTCCCCGGGCAGACCATTCCGATGGGCAATCACTCTCTCTGTATTGCCCTTCTCTGGACACATTCCAGCAACTCAACATCTTTCCTAAACTGAGGGGCCCAGAACTGGACACAGGACTCAAGGTGTGGCCTAACCAGTGCTGAGTACAGGGGCACAATGACCTTCTTGCTCCTGCTGGACACACTATTTCTGATGCAAGCCAGGATGCCATTGGCCTTCTTGGCCACCTGGGCACACTGCTGGCTCATGTTCAGCCTAATTGACCAGTACCCCCAGGTCCCTTTCTTAGCAAAAATGTTTATAAACTGAAACAATGCACCAGATTATAGCTGAAATAACTGGGGGTTTGGTATTATTTTTTAAACTTGTAATGATGACATACATCACTCAGTATCTCTTATTCTGCTATTTAAAGTGCTTCTTCCATCAACAAAAGAGCAGAACAACTGTTGATTTTGCATGTCTCCATCTCAAACATAGCCAGTAATTCTCAGCCAACCTGCCACAGAAAATTCTGTACTGGAATATTCAATCAATGACTAAACCAAACAAGATTCAGGGGAAGATTGATGTCACTTTACAATCAGTTTTGTAACAGAGAATAATTATGACAGATATTAATTAGTCTTGACTAGCTCTGTTACCAAAATCTTATTCCCCTGGAGTTTGTCTCCTGCAGTAATTTACATAACTCTTTGCCCCAGTGTGGCATGCTTTATTTGAGGGGTTTTTATTTCTTTGTTTTATGCAGATGGTGAGAGCAAAAAAGGCAGAGCAAATTAAAACAAAACTTAGCAATAAATATCTAGCACTTTATGGAACATGTTACTGATGTCCTCTGTAAGACAAGATGCGATCATCAAACAGTTTAGGATTCAGCAAATTTTTTATCCCATCAAATGAAACTTCTCATATGAAAGAACTTGGGTAGAAACCTCACACAAAAAGATTTTTTTACAGTATTTTCTAGCAATTCTGTTTATGGGTCCATTTCCATAAACTTCCATTAACTGTTTCCATAAACTTCTAAAAAGGCTCTCTTTCCAGGATCTGAACATTTATTTTGTGCTAAGCTACTTGCCAGGATTTGGGAATGTGGGAGCTGCATTGCCATAGATGTCTGTCTCACATAGACTGCTTCTCTGCTCCCTTAGTTTTCAAGAATTATGGTCCCATTGTCTGCTCCTGGAACAGGATGCTGCAGTTCATTCACCGCTTGGGTCCCTGCACTTGTGCAAGCTTAAGGCATTTGCTGCCATCTTATAACTGAGTCTGCACAAAGGTGGAACACCAATCACTCAGAATATTGGGGGTGCTTTCTGCCTTGTGACCACCACAATGCCATGTGCTGGTACCCCAAGAATCACTCTGGTAAGTGGGGCCCTAAAACACCTATGCCATCACATAAGTGGCATGTGATCTGCACAGCTGTGGGAGCACCACTAGCAATCACCCCCTCAGGAGGAGAGTGAATAGGAACTTACAGCTAAAAGGCAGCACTGCAAACTGTCAGGTGTGTACCCACCACCAAGGAAACATTGACCAGGATGCCGATGACAGAGTGGTGATACTTTTCTTTCCTCTGGTTTTATCTCTCCACTCCTTTCTCTCTATATACACTTTTATTTCTCTCTGTGGCACACAGTATTACCTCACCTGCCTTAAGCACAATTGTATAATCAGAGCAATTCTCATGAATGTGAAATCAATAAACATACAGTTGTTCCAGTCATTTCAGTGGCAGCTTGCCTTGCTTCACCCCTCAGGTATCACTAAAGAACTTCCCATGAGCACTCCCTTCCTAGGTAGGGTCACAACAAGAAACAAAAAAGGTGAATGTTTTAATAATATTCACATACTACAGTGTCAATTAAACTGATAATAAGTTCTCAGATGTAGAGAACAGACACAGTGACTGTGTGCCTTGTGTCACTAGACTGCTAATGCTTCCTCACCCATGTTTGTCCCAAGGTAACACAGTATGCTGGCCACCCTGCCACCTTATTTCTACTTTGTTCCCAAGCGTGGGCAGTGCTTGGTTGCATAACCAAAGTTGAAGGCTGCTGTCCCTCTGATGCCTTTTACTCTGGTTATGAGAAAGGTAAGACCACACCTTCCCAGAAAGTACCGAGAATGTGGCCTTACATGGTTCACTAGCATAAAAACCTTTGTATTTGAGAAGGAAAGGCAGCAGCAGAAGTCTAGGTATTACTAAGTGCCCAGCCTCATGAGGTGAAGTAATGAGAAGCTCTCTGGATATAAAGTGTGCTTTGAAAAACCTTGTAGTCTCTGAGGAAATCTATGGTGTTGACAGTTTTATCTGACTTGGCAGTGCAAAAGTACCTCATTTTACTTCTGCTGAAGCCAAGTGCAGCACACAATAAATTACACTCATGAGAAAGCTCAGTCTGTGTTGAATAGTGTTGTATCATTCAGAACTACAGTCAAGACAAATAAGTTCACAGAAAGTGTAGCTGCTGATACCTTTCACTAGTGTCTGGAGGACCTTGTTCTTGAGCTCTGCTCAAGATATTTTGTTCTTCTGTTTAAAGTAGGCAGCTGGATGGCAGAGACTATTTAAAGGAAAAAAAAAAAGCATAGATTTTCTACAGGTAAAAAGTATTTCTCTCTCCCCTCATTCTTTTTCCAATCAGAAAATAATTGTAATTATGATATATCACCACTTTCAGAAACTGTTAATTTCTATATTATTTGTAATCTAGATTTTAAAGCCATGGTTTAGTTAGTCATAAGGTGTTAGGTATTAGGCAATAGGTTGGACATGATGATCATAGAATCATAGAATCAATAAGGTTGGAAAAGACCTCAAAGATCACCAAGTCCAACCTGTCACCCAAGACCTCATGACTACTAAACCATAGCACCAAGTGTCATGTCCAATCCCTTTTTGAACGCCCCCAGGGACAGTGACTCCACCACCTCCCTGGGCAGCACATTCCAATGGCCAATTATTCTTTCTGTGAAGAACTTTCTCCTCACCTTGAGCCTAAACTTCCCCTGGTGCAGCTTGAGACTGTGTCCTCTTGTTCTGGTGCTGGTTGCCTGGGAGAAGAGACCAACCCCTACCTGGCTACAACCTCCCTTCAGGTAGTTGTAGAGAGCAATAAGGTCACCTCTGAGCCTCCTCTTCTCCAGGCTAAACAATCCCAGCTCCCTCAGCCTCTCCTCATAGGGCTTGTGCTCGAGGCCATCCCCAGCTTTGTTGCCCTTCTCTGGACAAGTTCAAGAGTCTCAACTGAGGGGCCCAGAACTGGACACAATACTCAAGGTGTGGCCTAACCAGTGCTGAGTACAGGGGCACAATGACTTCTCTGCTCCTGCTGGCCACACTATTTCTGATGCAGGCCAGGATGCCATTGGCCTTCTTGTCCACCCGTGCACACTGCTGGCTCATGTTCAGCCAGCTGTCAATCAGTACCCCCAGGTCCCTTTCTGCCTGGCTGCTCTCCCGCCATTCCAACCCCAGCCTGTAGCACTGCATGGGGTTGTTGTGACCAAAGTGCAGCACCCAGCGCTTGGACTTGTTGAATGCCATCATGTTGGACTCTGCCCAACTGTCCAGCCTGTCAAGGTCCCTCTGGATCTCTGAGATCTTTTCCAACCTGGTTGATTCTATGATTGTAATATTATGTGTGTGGGGGGGTTGTTGGTTTTTTTGTTTGTTTGTTTGTTTGTTTGCTTTTTTTACTCAAAGTCTTTTTGGCAAATGATTTTGGTAAAAAGTCAGCAATGTTGATATTGTAATTAGCTTTCACCGCTCCTTTCTTTCTGAAGAAGGGATGACAAAATTATTCCCTTAATGCTTGCATTTTGTGAGTGTGAGTTTTAACTAAGAAGTATCTGAAATGTTCACCAAAATGAAAAGGATTTTCCTTCATCTGCATTTCTCATAAAATTGAATGAATCCTTCCAATTAACTGAAGATTAACTTCAGTTAATAGATCCCAAAAACTTGGAATTTAATGTAAAATAGACTCTTTCTCAAGGTAGTCTGAATTAATAATTTTAGCCTTCACATAGTGGGATTGTTAAAATAAAAAGCCTATTAAAAAAAGAAAAAACTATAAGGCTTTTCCATCAGTTTATGAGAATAACAGTTTCCCTTTCAATTACCTCATTCTGAAACAGCAAGAAACAACATAGAAGCAGCAGGAGGTTGTTTGGCACACAGGGGATCAGAGATAAATGTCTGGGCCATTTTAAAACACAGAATTGTTGAAGGAACTCAAATTCTTAAATAGAGAGAAGCTGTAAAAAAAAACAAAGATAAGAATAGAAGCAGAACAAACAAAAAAAGCAAAAAGAACCTAAACTAAAACCAAAACAACAAAGCTCTCTACAACTACCTGAAAGGTGGTTGTAGACAGGAAGAGGTTGGCCTCTTCTCCCTAGCAACCAGCGCCAGAACAAGAGGACACAGTCTCAAGCTGCAACAGGGAAAGTTTAGGCTGGAGGTGAGGAGAAAGTTCTTCACTGAGAGAGTGATTCGCCATTGGAATGTGCTGCCAGGGAGGTGGTGGAGTCGCCGTCCCTGGAAGTGTTCAAGAGGGGACTGGACATGGCACTTGGTGCCATGGTTTAGTCGTGGGGTCTGTGGTGACAGGTTGGACTTGATGATCTTTGAGGTCTCTTCCAACCTTGGCGATACTGTGATACTGTGATATTGTTACTGTCTTCAGATTAAGGGTTAGATAGACAGATTTGTTATCACAGGGTTGTGTCCAGGGAATATGGCTGCCCAGGGACGTGGGGGAGTCACTGTCCCTGGAGGTGTTCAAGAGGGGATTTGATGTGGCACTTGGTGCCATGGTTTAGTAGTCATGAGGTCTTGGGTGACAGGTTGGACTTGATGATCTTTGAGGTCTCTTCCAACCTTATTGATTTTATGATTCTATTAATAGCTCAGAAAGGCATGGTACGAGAAGAGGTGTCTTTAGCCCACCACTACAAACTGAAGGGTGAAATGTGGCTTGCATTCAGCAGTAGTGTGCTTGTGGTTTTAACTGCTGTTAGCATATTTGAACTGGCATTAATCTACTTTTTTTGCAGTCAAATCTAAGTGGTAGAGTTGCAACCAAACTTCATGTAGCTTTCTCCTGTAGGCGAGCTCTCACTGTAAATCTCTAAATTTGACCTGTAATAATTTGCTGTAGGGTTGCTTTCATGCACAATCTATCGAATATGAGATATCTGCTTCTATTCCTGTTTCTCCCTGTCATTTTTAAATGTCTCCTATTTTTTCATGAAAAGCTGTTCTCTTTTCAGACTATCCAGTGTTTTCTATAAATCAGTAGCTCTGTTCTGTAGCCTGTTTCCTCTAATAAACCTTTTCCTCTTCACCTCATAGAATCCTTTTTTTAAAGGTTTTATTTTAAATACAAAGGATATACAATTACATGGGATACTGAAGGAAGTCTTATTCATACAGAAAATGAAAACATCAGTGATCAAGCTTTGCTTTTCGCATCCAACAGCAGAACATTCCCCACAGTGCTTAATATTACACAGTAAATTCCAGATTTAGTATACCTTTTCTTTCTCCTGTTTCTAAACCAGTTGACATGTTTTGGACCAAATAACCTTCCCCCTCTCCCTCCCCCCCATGTACTAAAAGTCTGGAAGAGATTAGAAACAGTTGCTGATAATTGATACAATACAATACAATACAAAGAATACACCAGGTTGGAAGAGACCTTCAAGATCATCACGTCCAACCCATCAACCAATCCAGCCCACCTAAACAACTAAACCATGCGGACAAGCACCCTATTAAGTCTCCTCCTGAACACCTCCAATGAATGTGACTCCACCACCTCCATGGGTAGCCGATTCCAATGGGCAATCACTCTCTCTGTATAGAACTTCTTCCTAACATCCAGCCTAAACCTGACACTGCAAGAGGGAATCCACCTGTGATGAGGTAGTCCTGGTTATACATACAAACTGGGAGATGAGAAGCTGGAGAGCAGAAAGATGTCTAGGGGTTTGAGTGGGTGACAAGCCGACTTTGAGTAGATAGTGTGCCCTGGCAGCCAAAAGAACCAACTGTGTTCTGTGGTACATCAAGCACAGCATCGCTAACTGGTTGAGGAAGGTGATTCACAGAATCCCAGAATCATGGAATGTTAGAGGTTGGAAGGGACCTCTTTAATATCTTCATTAATGATCTGGATGAGGGGATTGAGTCAGTTATCAGTAAATTTGTGGATGACACCAAGTTGGGAGCAGGTGTTGATCTGTTAGAGTAGAAGGGCTCTCCAGAGGGACCTCAACCAACTGGACAGATGGGCAGAGTCCAGCATGATGACATTCAAGAAGTCCAAGAGCCGGGTGCTGCACTTTGGCCACAACAACCCCATGCAGAGCTACAGTCTGGGGTTGGAGTGGCTGGAGAGCAGCCAAACAGAAAGGCACCTGGGGGTGCTGATTGACAGCTGGCTGAACATGAGCCAGCAGTGTGACCAGGCATCCATGAAGGCCAACGGCATCCTGGCCTGCGTCAGAAATAGTGTGTCCAGCAGGAGCAGGGAAGTCATTGTGCCCCTGTACTCAGCACTGGTTAGGCCACACCTTGAGTCCTGTGTTCAGTTCTGGGCCCCTCAGTTTAAGAAGGACATTGAAACTCTTGAACGTGTCCAGAGAAGGGCATTGAGGCTGGGGAGAGGCCTTGAGCACAAGCCCTATGAGGAGAGGCTGAGGGAGCTGGGGTTGTTTAGCCTGGAGAAGAGGAGGCTCAGGGGAGACCTTAGTACTCTTTACAACTACCTGAAGGGAGGTTGTAGCCAGGAGAGTGTTGGTCTCTTCTCCCAGGCAACCAGCACCAGAACAAGAGAACACAGTCTCAAGCTGCACCAGTGGAAGTTTAGGCTCAAGGTGAGGAGAAATTTCTTCACAGAGAGAGTTGTTAGCCATTGGAATGGGCTACCCAGGGAGGTGGTGGAGTCACCGCCCCTGGAGGTGGTCAGGAGGAGACTGGATGTGGCACTTGGCGCCATGGTCTAGTAGTAATGAGGTGTTGGGTAAGAGGTTGGACTTGATGATCTTTGAAGTCTCTTCCAACCTTGTTGATTCTGTGATTCCAAGGGACCTCCAGAGATTTTGTCCAACTCCCCTGCCAAAACCAGGATCATCTAGGGTAGTCTGCACAAGAATCCATCCAGGTGGGTTTTGAAAATCTGCAGAGAAGGAGATTCCACAACCCCCCCCCAGCAGCCTGTTCCAGTGCTCTGTCACCCTCACCGTAAAGAAGTTTCTCCTCATGTACTTATCTTTTGTCTCAGTATAATCCTTCAGTGGATTACTGTGAAATGGTAAGCACAGCTCTATATTCACAGATTCATGAATACATTCAAATACCAAATGTCCTTTTCATTTAAAGTGGAATGAATATTGTTTCTTGAGGAAGCCATTAGATAGTCTTTATAGCACACAGAAGTGAGAGGCTGTAGTACTTTTGAAATGGAAAGCGCCTTTCTCAATTGGTGTATTTGTCTTGTGGAGATACCCTAAAAATTCTAACACACTGAAACTTCTTGGAAATGTATTTCTGTTAACTATTAGGTAATAAACAAGAGGACCAGACAGATCTATATTGGATAGATATAGCAAATGTAATTCTACTGAATTTAGTAGAGTTATTTTAAGAGTTGAATTTGACTAAGAGAATGCATGCACACTCTGCAACAGTGTGATCTCACAGCTGGGATGCTAATTGCTGTGAAGCAATGATCCTGGAATCATAGAAATTACTGATTGACTAGGACTTCTAGAGGTCTTCTAGTCCAACCCCCTTGCAGTAAGCAGAGACATTCCCAACTAGATCAGGTTGCTCAGAGCCCCCATCGTGCCTGACCTTGAACATCTCCAGAGATGGAGCCTCCACCACCTCCCTGAGCAACATGTTTCAGTGTTCCACCACCCTCATAGTAAAGAACTCCTTCCTTATGTCCAATCTGAATCTACCTTCTCTAGTTTAAATCGATTTCCACTTGCCCCGTTGCTACATACCCTTGTAAGCAATCCCTCTCCAGATTTGTTGTAGGCCCCTTTCAGGTGCTGGAAGGCAGCTGTAACATCTCCATTGAGCCTTCCCTTCTCCAGGATGAACAGCCCCAGCTCTCTTAGCCTGTCTTTGCATGAGAGGTGCTCCAGCCCTCTGATCATTTTTGTATGAGAGTGTTTGACTAAATGATAGCTTGGACTATTGGCAAATAATTTTCAGTCTGAAAACTCAAGCAAGAAAGATCTATAGCATGGCAATAATTTTAAAAGAATGTCCTCATTCATGATCAGTGAAAGGTAAAGTTATTTCTGAAGTCAGACATTGTTCTGAGCTTTTTAAGTACAACATCTCTTTAGATCATTACCTACATCAGTTCTGGGGAGGTGTTTTCAGACTGCTCTATAGGTACCTGAGCACTAAGTACTTAGAGTGGCATTTGTAATGTAAATACACAAATACATCAGAAAGGACTACAGAGTGTTGTAAGAGTGAATAGAAACTTATGAAACTTCACCATTTCCTATGCATCATGTGGCACATAGTAACCAAAATTTCCACTGTCACTGCAAGTACCCCTGGTAGCTGAATTTTGGGGTCCTTAACTTGAGGAATTGTTGAAGTTATTGACCATGATATAACAGGGCACATCAATAAATCAGTATAATGCTGGCTTTTTAAATCACCATGGATTTGTGATTTCTGCATTGCAATTGAAAATCTAAAACAAGAATAGCTGCTCACTCAAATGTTTCTGTGACTCTTGGGTTATTCTTTACATGGTGGGGCATTTCATTCAGTTCACCAGCTTCAAGAGATAAAGTAGGATAGAATAGAATAGAATAGAATAGAATAGAATAGAATAGAATAGAATAGAGTAGAATAGAATAGAGTAGAGTAGAATAGGATAGAATATAATAGAATAGAATAGAATAGGAGTAGAATAGAATAGAGTAGAATAGAATAGAGTAGAGTAGAGTAGAGTAGAGTAGAGTAGAATAGAATAGAGTAGAACAGAATAGAGTAGAGTAGAATAGAATAGAATAGGAGTAGAATAGAATAGAGTAGAGTAGAATAGAGTAGAGTAGAATAGAATAGAGTAGAGTAGAATAGAATATAATAGAATAGAATAGAATTAAACAGGTTGGAAAAGACCTTAGAGATCATTGAGTCCAACCTATCATAATAACCCTTAAAACTATTTATGTGCCTACATACTCCCATAGTTTGGAAAGAAAAACTATATAAGAGTTCTCAAATATGTCTCCATTGACTGCTTCCTATTCAGTATGTAAATAGATACTGACAGCAGCCCAAACAAGTTAAGTTTATTCAGGTGCACCCTTCGCTGGGTTCAAAACTGGCTGGATGACTGGGCACAGAGGGTGGTTGTGGATGGTGTGGCATCTGGCTAGTGTCTGGTGACCAGTGGTGTCCCCCAGGGATCAATACTGGCCCAGTTCTATTCAGCATCTCTATTGTTGACTTGGATGAGGGGATTTAATCAATAGTTAGTAAATTTACAGATGACCCCAAGTTGGAGAGGGGTGTCGATGTGCTGGAAGACACTTCAGAGGGACCTGGAAAGGCTGGGTCGATGGGCTGAGCCAAACAGTATGAGGTTTAACAAGGCCAAGTGCAGGGTCATACACTTTGGCCCAAATAGCCCCATGCAGTGCTACAGGCTGGGAGATGAGTGGCTGGAGAGCAGCCTGGCAGAGAGGGACCTGAGAGTGCTAGCTGACAGCAGATGAACATGAGCCAGCAGTGTGCCCAGCTGGCACAGAAGGCCAATGGCATTTTGGCCTGCATCAGAAATAGTGTGGCTAGCAGGACTAGGGATGTAATTCTGGCCCTGTAGTCAGCACTGGTGATGCTTCACCTTGAGTACTGTGTGCAGCTGTGGGACCCTCACTTCAAGAAAGATACTGAGGTGCTGGAGTGGGTCCAGAGGAGAGCTATGAGACTAGGGAAGGGACTGGAGGGAAGGTCAGAATCACAGAAATCAAAGAAACATTCAGGTTGGAAAAGACCCTCAGGATCACCAAGTCCAACCAATAATACAGCTCCAAAAAGTTCACTCCCTAAACCATAACCAAGCACCACATCCAAATGACCTTTAAACACACCCAGTGTTGGTGACTCAATGAAAGTCTTAGGAGAGGCTGAGGGAACTGGGGTTGTTTAGCCTGAAGAAGAGGAGACAAGAGGGCATGTCCTGAGGCTGCACCATGAGAGGTTTAGGTTAGATGGTAGGAAGCATTCCTTCAAAGAAAGGATAGACACTGGAAAGGACTGTCCAGGGTGGTGGTTGAGTTGCCATTCCTGGAGGTTTTTAAAGCAAGAATGGATGTGGCACTTAGTGACATGGTCTAGTTGATGTGGTGGTGTTAAGTCATAGGCTGGACTTGATCTCAGAGGTGCATTCCAGCCTCAATAATTCTGTGATACTGTGAATTATATAAACATTTCAGTTAATCAGAAATTAAATGCTTTTCTATAATTTGGAGTGTCCTACATCACTTGGAAAACATCATGACAGGAACAGAGAGTTATTATGAACAAACACATGACTTTATTGTTACAGCAGGCAGAGAGGGACCTGGGGGTGCTGGTTGATGTTAGGCTGAACATGAGCCTGCAGTGTGCCCAGGCAGCCAAGAGAGCCAATGGCATCCTGGCCTGCATCAGGAACAGTGTGGCCAGCAGGAGCAGGGAGGTCATTCTGCCCCTGTCCACTGCACTGGTTAGGCCACACCTCAAGTCCTGTGTCCAGTTCTGGGCCCCTCAGTTTAGGAAGGATATTGACTTGTTGGAGCATATCCAGAGAAGGGCAACAAGGTTGGTGAGGGGCTTGGAACACAAGCCCTACGAGGAGAGGCTGAGGGAGCTGGGGTTGCTTAGCCTGAAGAAGAGGAGACTCAGGGGTGACCTTGTTGCTCTCTACAACTCCCTGAAGGGAGGTTGTAGCCAGGCAGAGGTTCATCTTTTCTTCTAGGCAACCAGCACCAGAACAAGAGGACACAGTCTCAGGCTGTACCAGGGCAGGTTTAGGCTGGAGGTTAGGAGGAAGTTCTTCATAGAGAGAGTGATTGCCCATTGGAATGGGCTGCCAGGGGAGGTGGTGGAGTCGCCGTCACTGGAGGTATTCAGGAGGAGACTTGATGGGGTGCTTGGTGCCATGGTTTGGTTGATTAGGTGGTGTTGGATGATAGGTTGGACACGATGATCTTGAAGGTCTCTTCCAACCTGGTTTATTCTATTCCATTCCATTCCATTCCATTCCATTCCATTCCATTCCATTCCATTCCATTCCATTCCGTAAGCAAGAATCTAGGTTCAACTCCCATTTCTGATCTGATGCAGAAACTTGCATTCATTTTTTTTCTATTCAAGCAAGCACTCTGAACAAACAGCAAGGAGGGAGTCTGATAGGAAGAATCTCTCAACAATCCTACTTCTGAATGAATACAGTGATGAGTAAAAGCAAAACTTCTTAATGATCTGTAATAAATTGAACCATTTTATTATTGAGATAGAAATCTTCTCCCTTTGTCATTCTACAATGCACATTGCCAAATTAACCGGAAGTACTCTCTCACTAAATCACTGAGTTAGCCAGCTTGCACTCTGTCTTGTAGCATCCCCTAAACGTCTTGTAATATGCATGTTCTTTTAAAACCCCAATAGTTGCAAGAAGTGACTTGTACAAGCTATGTTTAGATTGTGTACTAAACCTGGGTTTGTAGCCTGGTATTTGGTGTCACCTTTGGGACATTTCAAAACTGCTACATCACCAGAGTCCTCAGGGTGGCAACTGACTCTAGAAGGCACTTCCTCTTCTGTTTTCATACCTGATTGTCCAGGGTTCAGCTATGATATGACTAAGTTTTTGGTTGCTTTGGGTCTTTTTCCTTGGCCATAACCAAGACAGTCATTTGAACCAGACAATGTGGTAGTTGGTACTGTACTGCCATCGTGCCTGCTGTTTAAAGGAAGGGCTGACTGGGACATGTGAGGGTGCTTTGAGCAGGTGACTGTCGCCCAGTACTAGTGGCAGTGGGGCAGGAGTTTGGAGGGTATACTGGGCCATTTGTGGTCAGTGTTATGTTTTGTATCATTTGTTGTATATATTTCAATAGAATAGAATAGAATAGAATAGAATAGAATAGAATAGAATAGAATAGAATAGAATAGAATAGAATAGAATAGAATTAACTAGGTTGGAAGAGACCTTTGAGATCATCAAGTCCAACCTATCATCCAACACCATCTAATCAACTAAACCATGGCACCAAGCACCCCATCCAGTCTCTTCCTAGACACCTCCAGTGATGGTGACTCCACCACTTCCCTGGGCAGCACATTCCAATGGCCAATCACTCTTTCTATGAAGAACTTCTTCCTAAAATCCAGCATAAACCTGCCCTGGTGCAGCTTGAGACTGTGTCCTCTTGTTCTTGTGCTGGTTGCCTGGAGAGAGTATTTAAATGCTCAGAGACTTTTGATGGCTGATAAATGTATGGATAAGTTCCTCTCCCATCTCCAGTCATTGATATTCACTGTAAGGACACATGTATCACACCCTGATTCAGGCCTGCAGCTTGGCAACAGATAGGCCTGGAGAAGGTTTGAGCAGTAGCAAATAAAAATTGTCATTCAAGTGGCAATTCCAACCTCCCTCTGTGGAATGGTAGTGGGGAAATTATTTCTAGTCTCTAACATGTACAGATAATTATTATCTGCAGTTGTCTAGTACCTTCCTGGGAGTAATCTGGTTTGCAGCTCTGGGGAATATTGAAAAAAGCACTTGATGCATAAAAGCAACTGGCTGGCTCCAGACTCAGCAGGGAGCCAGAATCTAACAGGTTACAGATTTCAGGCATAACTTGCTAAATCACATCCTAAGTTGAAAATGACACCCATTCAAGTGAAAACTTATATGGGGAGCAGTGAATTGCCTCTCACCTTTAAGACACAGTGAATGCTTCTGGGCAAGAAAATGAATAGATGAATGGTTCTAAACTCTAATCAGGTTCAATATACAGAGTAAACATGTTTAAAAGTAAGTTACTTCCTTAAACTGCTACAAAATGCACTGAGATTCATTCATTTTAGAATATCTCTACCAGAACTCCAGTGAACACAAGCAGGGGAAATGTTGTGATGCATTCATTCAGAGATGAGGTGCACAAAACACGACACTTACTACTTCCCAGCAGGTACTCTCTGAGAGGTTGGAAGCAACTACAGTTTCCCAAAGCAAAGAGTATTTACATCTCTGGATGCCCATGCAATTTATGTCAAAGTCAAATATAGGCTGTTGTTAATGTCATTCACATTGGGATTGTCTAGCCTGGAGAAGAGGAGACTCAGAGGAGACCTTATTGCTGTCTACAACTACCTGAAGGGAGGTTGTAGCCAGCTGGGGGTTGGTCTCTTCTCCCAGGCAACCAGAACCAGAACAAGAGGACACAGTCTCAAACTGCACCAAGGGAAGTTCAGGCTTGAGGTGTGGAGAAAGTTCTTCACAGAGAGAGCTTCTAGCTGTTGGAATGTGCTGCCCAGGGAGGTGGTGGAGTCACCATCCCTGGAGGTGTTCAAAAAGGGATTGGATGTGGCACGGTTTAGTAGTCATGAGGTGTTGGGTGCCAGGTTGGACTTGATGATCTTTGAGGTCTTTTCCAACCCTATTGATTCTATGAGAAAAAAAAAAAAAAGCTTTAATTCAACTCAGAAACTTTGCTATGTACTTTTAATTATAACGTCTAACTCTGATGTAAGGTTAAGAAATGCCAAAATGAACATCCCTGCAAAAGCTCTTGATGTCAGTTTTTCAAGATTTGAATTCATGGTTTGTACATTCTCCTTCCTAACTCATTTACCTTTTCTGGGGTAGCATACATCATGAAATACAGGCCTGCTGTCTCTCAGATCAATGTATTCATCCCATCTGTCTCCAGAGCCCTAAATATTTTGATGGTTTAGTTGACATTGGTTCATGGCTTTTCATTTAACTTTAAAACTGTTTTCTGTGAATATTTGAGAAGCAATGCCTTAAAATAAAGCATGCCAAAAGAACACACAACTCTTTTACATATGTGATGGATTACACCCATGCTGGAAACAGGGGGGGAGGGCTTGTGAGAGCGTTTGCCCTCTCTGGAGGGTGTTTAGCCTGGAGGGTGTTTTAGCCTGGAGAAGAGGAGGCTCAGGGGAGACTTCATTGCTGTCTACAACTACCTGAAAGGAGGTTGTAGCCAGGAGGGAGTTGGTCTCTTCTCCCATGCAACCAGCAGCAGAACGAGAGGACACAGTCTCAAGCTGCACCAGGGGAAGTTTAGGCTTGAGGTGAGGAGAAAGTTCTTGACTGAGAGAGTTATTAGCCATTGGAATGTGCTGCCCGGGGAGGTGGTGGAGTAACCATCCCCGGAGGGGTTCAAGGGGGGCTTGGATGTGGCACTTGGTGCCATGGTCTAGTCATGAGGTCTGTGGTGACAGGTTGGACTTGATGATCTTTGAGGTCTCTTCCAACCTTGGTGATACTGTGATACTGTGTTTTCCCCCTGGGAAACTAAATTAGTCTGTTCCACCCCTCCCTGCCCAGTAAAGCTATAAGAAGGGGGATACTGCAGCCATTAGCTCTCTTGGGCCCTGCCTCTGCTTGGACAAGGAGGACTGCTGGTGGCTCCCTGCTTCTCTGCCACATGGTCAGGCCTGATCCGGCTCCCTGTTGCCTCCACACCTCTTCAGGGAGACTGGTTTTGTATTCTTGTTTTTTTTTTTTCCCCTCCCATCCATCCTTGTTCCTTGCCCTTGTGAACCTTATTGTTATTGTTACATATATATATATATATATATATATTGTTTAAAGAAAATTCTTTACCTCTCTACTTACAAGCTGACTCCAAATTATTTCTTGGTGGATTTGCTCCTTCCCTTTCTTTTTTCCTCTCTGTTGGAAAGGAGGAGGTGGGGAGCAGGGGGAAGGATTCTCAGCCTTGCCCCCATCTGAGCTCTTAAGTCCCAGTTAAGGCTCAAACCACCACAACACAGTCAGCATTCAAAGTCACTGTATCTTTGTGAGTTTTAAATGACATTAAAAGTAAAAAAAATTTGCTTTTCTGAAAGATTCAATAGACCAAGGGAGCAATAAGCAAGCTTATAAAAGAGAAACTTTATATTGCTTTACCTCAATTGTCAGATACCTTCTCAGTCATTTTTTATTTGGACACTTAAAAAAAAGTATATGTATGGGATCCAATATATTGAAACAAAAGTACTTGGTGGTAGCACACAGATCCATCCCCAGTTTATGAACCCTGCAAGAAGCTTGAATTATATTCTTGTATTATTAGAAAATGAAATTATTTTAAGACAACGACACCATAGCAGAGTTAATTATGAGATTATAAGGAGCTCTGTGCTACTCAAGATATGTTGCACTCATTTGTACAGATGATAGTTCTCAAACTGATAGTTGATATTGTGTTCATTGTTAATTACTTGCACCAGCTTGCTCTATGTTATTGCTGGGTCAGATGATGCTAAGAGCAAATAACTCCCATGTAGTCATATGCCATCCAGTGGCATTCACAATCTGAATCAAATCATTTGAGAGGAAAGTTTTCTGTGGTTCCTCTTTGTGTAGTCCTACTGTGGTGGTTTGGCCCTGGCCTGGAGTCCAGATGCTCACCAAAGCTGCTCTATCACTCCCCCTCTTAAGTGAACAGGGAGAGAAGGGAAAAAAAATAACAGAAGCCAGCAATAGGATAGGAGCAATTTAATAACACTAAAAAGCAAACAGCAATAGACCACATGGAAGCAAAGAAGCAGAGAGAGAGATGTTAGTCTCTACTTCCCATCAGCAGGATGATGGTCAGCCTTGGGAGGCAGGGCTTTCTAAGCTTGGTGGTTCCTTGGGAGGATAGATGCCATGGACAAATCCCCACACATCCTTCTTTCCCTTTCATTCTTATACCTGAGCTGACCTCATATGGTATGGAATACCTCTTTGGCCAGTCTGAGTCAGCTGGCTCAGCCGTGTCCCCTCCCTAGATCTTGCCCACCCTCAATGTACTCTTGGGGCAGGGAAATGCTGAAAGGACACAGCCTGGGTACTGGATTCAACAGTAGCCAAAACACTGCTATGTTATCAACTACTGCTGCAAAAACCACAGCACTAGAAAGATGCTGTGAGGAGAATTAACTCCAGCTCAGCCCAACCCAATACACCTACTAACCATGATTTTGTGATTCTCTCAGAGCTGGTGACTCCTTTATTTTGCAATGTTAAGTTTCACCCATTTATAAAAAGTTCTTGGCTGTATTCCATCTTATCCCTGTGAGCAGATTTGATGTTCAGCTCTGTTTTTGAAGGATATAAATAATGATCTAAAGCTACAGAAGTTTCTGCTGCTGAATTTGTAGAATCTAAAATAAGACCTGTGATTGCACAGTACAGAAGCAATTGCATCAGGATAAGCTGTATAATCCAAAAGCTGGCATAGAATGGACTGTCCTTGTCCACATGGAAAGGGAAAATAATTAAGGACTACTGGTCAGTTAGAATAAATCTAAATACTGAAGACTAGACTTCTCAGGACATCATTTTGTGATGCTATGACATGAAAATATTTGCTAAGTTTTAGGGCAAACTTCCCTACCATTCACATGCAAGGCTGTTAATCAGATTTATATTTGCTTTACATCTTGCATTGGGCGTCCCTGGCAAGGTTTTGGTAGTGAGAAGGCTGCAGGGTGGCTTCTGTGAGGATGCTGGGAGCGCCCCATAGGTCATCAGATATCTGGGGTAATTTTTCAGTGAGGAAATATCATCACTTTTTATATGTGGTGACTCAAATGCACATATCAAAAAAATAGTGAGCTTTGGAGCATCTTTCTTTTATTCCCTAGAAGTAGTTTAGATTAAGTTTCAAAAGGCAAAAGAGGCATTTAAAATTATCTGCTTCATCAGAATATGACCTTCAGCAAGAACCTGTCAACAAGATAGTGAGGTAGTCAGAATTATTAACTGGTCTCCAGAGTACTCAACTGTAAGCAGTTTTGTAAGGTTTGAGAGTTGCAGTATACAAATCAGATGGTGGAACCTTTAACTTTGCTAATGATAACCATCAGTCTTGACTTATAATCTTCTGGATAGTATTTCAGCTGATTCATCTTTGTTCTGTGACAAAGACATAGATTCCAGTGATTCATTACTGTTACATTTCCATTAGTGGAATGTTCACTCACCCTGGAGGCTTGTGTAATGGCAATGCACTGTAAGAAGAAAGCACTCCAGGTTCACAGAATGACAGAATGCTAGGGGTTGGAATGGACCTCCAGAGATCACCAAGTCCACCCCCCTGTCACCCTCACAGTAAAGGACATTTTTCTCACGTTGAGATGGAATTTCCTGTGACTGAGTTTACATCCATTTCCCCTCTTCCTATTACTGGATATCACTGCAAAGAGACTGGCTTTATCCTTCTGACAGCCACCCTTCAGATATTTGTAGATGTTGATAAGGTCCCCTCTCAGCCTTCTCTTCTCCAGACTAAACAGTCCCAGGTCTTTCAGTCTTTCCTTATAAAGACACATGCTCCAGTCCCTTAACCATCCTCATAGTCCTCCATTGAACTCTTTCAAGCAGTTCTCTGTCCCTCTTTAAATGGAGACACCAGAACTGTACACAATATTCCAGATGTGATCTAACTAAGGCTGAGTAGAGGGGAAGGAGAACCTCCATCAACCTGCTGGTCACACTCTTCCTAATGCACCTGAGCATACTGTTGGCCTTCTCAACCACCAGGCCACATTGTTGTCCCATGGATAACAGTAGAGTTATCCCAGGACTCCAAGGTCCTTCTCTGTGGAGGTACTCTCCAACAGGTCAACGTCTAACCTGTACTGGAACTTCATGAGCTTCATCTTTGCCCAGGTCTCCAGTCTAAGTCTCACTGAATGGCAGCACAGCCTTCCAGTGTGTCTGCCACTCCTCCCAGGTTTGTGTCATCAGCAAATTTACTAAGGGTACTCTGTCTCTTCATCCCAGTTGTTGATGAATATGTTGAACAAGACTGTACCAATCACTGACCTCTGGTGAATACCATCTCTAACTGGACTCTGCACCATGGATCTGTTGCTTTTTAGCAAGTTCTCTGGGCTGTGCTGTTTAGCTAGTTCTCAATCCATTTCACTCTTCGCTCTTCTAAGCCAGCCTGTAGCAGGGGTTTTTTTTTGTTTGGTTTTGGTTGTTTTTTTCCTATATCTACTTTAATTATTTTGAAGTCAGATGAATATTAAAAATATATAAAAAGGAACTTTTTCATGACTGTTATTCTTAGTGAGGGCCTGACATGACAGAAAAAAAACAACCCACCACAGAGCAGGGTGTGGAATCAGGAATACAGACTATACATGACATGCATGGCATTCTGATGTCATGATTTAAAAACAGGCAATGATCTGATGCACAAGCACAGGATGGTTATTATCTACTCATCAAGAACTCATCCTCAGCATTAGTCATTGATGTGCTTGCTTGAGACATGATGTTCTGGCCAGGGCTATGGAATTTGCAGCCACTCTTTTTATTTTTCCTTTTGCAGCAGGATAAATGGAAAGAATCTGGATTTGGCCAAGCTTGGTATCTGCTTTTGCTCATTAGAATCACAGAATCATAGAATCAATGAGGTTGGAAAAGATTTCAAAGATCATCAAGTCCAACCTGTCACCCAACACCTCATTACTACTAGACCATGGCACCAAGTGCCACATCCAGTCTCCTCTTGAACACCTCCAGGGATGGTGACTCCATCACCTCCCTGGGCAGCACATTCCAATGGCTAACAACTCTCTCTGTGAAGAACTTTCTTCAAACCTCAAGTCTAAACTTCCCCTGGCACAGCTTGAGACTGTGTCCTCTTGTTCTGGTGCTGGTTACCTGGGAGAAGAGACCAACCCCCTCCTGGCTACAACCTCCCTTCAGGTAGTTGTAGACAGCAAGAAGGTCTCCCCTGAGCCTCCTCTTTTCCAGGCTAAACAACCCCCAGATCCCTCAGCCTCTCCTCATAGGGCTTGTGCTCCAAACCCCTCCCCAGCTTAGTTGCCTGGACAGGTTCAAGTGTGTCAATGTCCTTCTTAAATTGAGGGGCCCAGAACTGGACACAGGACTCAAGGTGTGGCCTAACCAGTGCTGAGTACAGGGGCATGATGTCTTCCCTGCTCCTGCTGGCCACATTATTTCTGATGCAGGCCAGGATGCCATTGGCCTTCTTGTCCACCCAGGCACACTGCTGGCTCATGTTTAGGTGGCTGTCAATCAGTACCCCCAGGTCCCTTTCTGTTTGGCAGCTCTTCAGCCACTCTGACCCAGCCTGTAGCTCTGCATGGGGTTGTTGTGGCCAAAGTGCAGCACCCGGCACTTGGACTTGCTGAATGTCATCATGTTAGACTCTGCCCATCTGTCCAGTCCGTCAAGGTCCCTCTGCAGAGCCCTTCTGCCCTCCAACCGATCAAAATCTGCTCTCAACTTGGTGTCATCTGCAAATTTATTGATGACTGACTCAACCCCTTCATCCAGATATTCAGTGAAGATATTAAACAGGATGGGGCCCAGCACTGATCCCTGGGGCACACCACTAGTGACTGGCCACCAACTGGATGTGGCACCATTCACCACCACTCTCTGGGCTTGGCCCTCCAGCCAGTTTCTAACCCAGCACGGAGTGCTCCTGTCCAAGCCACAGGCTGACAGCTTGGCCAGGAGGTTGCTGTGGGGGACAATGTCAAAGGCCTTGCTGAAGTCCAGATAACTCTGCACTGTGCCTGTTAGAGGCTGTATTAAATTCCAAAAAAGTCTATTTGGTAGTAATGGTTCAGTTCTAGAGAGAGTGGTATTTCTGACCCAATTAAATCATCTGACATTTCTAGATCCTGTATAGTCTACAGAGAAAGTAGTAATTTTCTGATGTGTTTGATTTCCTAGGTCAGGTGGTTTGTATTCTGAAATTCCTTTTCTATTTCCCTGCCTGTTAGTCATAGCTACCTGAATAATCCAGCTCAGCTATTCAAGGATCTGATTTAGGCTGGACCTAATTCTTTGCTCTTACTAACTTAGGACTCTTAGTTAAATATTTACACTTAGGTGAAATGAATCCACAACTTCAGGGGACTATTCAGAGACTAACTAATGGAAGTCTAACTATTGCCTACATTAGGAGAGTTCAGTGTCTCTGTGAGAGACTAAATCTTGTCTCTCTTGATGTGACACAACAAAGATAAAATCACCTTTGCTGCTTGCCCAGACAACAGCTGATGTGTATTGGGCAGAGCCACTGGAAGGACTCAGGAAGGTGCATAGATCAGGATTGCTCACCAGACTGCAGCTGTCCTGGAAATGGGCACAGGCCACTGCTATCGATACTCTCTGGAACATACATGCCTAAAAAACTGTATAAAAGATCTGAGCAACTACTGGCTCAGTAGAAGAAAAACACAGGAGAAGGAAAACACGGTGAAGGAAAAGCCCAGGACAATGCTGCTCAGAGGATAAACAGAGAGGATAGCAGGAGAGAAAAATGACAGACATCACCAGGTAGCCTGGAAGAAGCAGACCCAGAGGAACCCACTCTCTGTGTCCTAAGTTCTGCCTGCTACAACTCCTGGAGCTGAAGAGGCTGCTCAGAGAACAGCACAGACAAGAAGGACATCTCATGGATGCCAAAGCTGCAGTAGCCTTTCTTCACAGACCCAACATCTCCTCCCTTCCAAAGCTGCAGCAGCCTTCCTCCCCAGACTCAAACTGTCTTGGGGGGTGAGGGGTGCGGTAATATAATTCCTTTCCTCTTCTCTCTCCCTATTCTCTCTCTCACTCTCTATTTTCTCTCTCTGCCGTTCTGATCCATCCACTTTATTTGTGTAATAAATAGTCTCGTTTGTGCCTGTAATTTCACAACACAGAAATATTCAAAAGAACTGAGTCTCTTTCCCTCTCTGGACTGAGACAGTCTCCCAGACAAGTCTTTCTAGGACATGAATCACACTGCAAGCTTGCACTTTTTAAATAAATTGATTTTAGTTATCCATGAGAAAAACATTCCAGCCTCTTCTCTTCAGGCAGTCTTTTTGTTGAGTTTGTCACGTATCCTAAACACACACACAAGATTCCTTCATCATAAGGAGCGGTGGTCATTCTCCTAGAATGATCACTTCTTAATATTAGCATTGTTATATAACATTTGTCCTGTCTAGACTCTAGACGTGTGACAGTAAACAGATACTGTGATGGAAAGGGCTAATTTTTCAGTCTGCACATGACTTTCATCAGGCAGCTACTCAAATTAAGATGAGATACAGGGACTCAGAATGATAGCAGTCGACGGAAAATTAATCTCTGTGAATGGCAGCAGTAGTAATTCAGAGAATATTGTTGTGATCAAACCTCACTTTACTGCATTTTCTGCCAGCTGCTGTATCACAGTATCACAGTATCACCAAGGTTGGAAGAGACCTCAAAGATCAAGTCCAACTGTCACCACAGACCTCATGACTAAACCATGGCACCAAGTGCCACATCCAATCCCCTCTTGAACACCTCCAGGGATGGTGACTCCACCACCTCCCTGGGAAGCACATTCCAATGGCTAATGACTCTCTCAGTGAAGAACTTTCTCCTCACCTCCAGCCTGTAGTACCACTTGTTAAAGCAAAAGAGTTCATAGCTGTACAAACACTTGCATATATTTCAGCAAGTTCTATTTCAGTTTGGTCTCTCTTGAATACCTTACATGCTGGAATAGCTTTTTTTTTTTCTCCCTCTGTGAGAGACTAAAGCTTGTCTCTCCTGGTGTGACTCAACAAAGATAAAATCACTTGCTGCTTGCCCAGACAATAGCTGATGTGTGGTGGGCAGAGCCACTGGAAGGACTCTTGAAAGGTGCAAAGATAACATTGCTCACTGGACTGCAGCTGGCCTACCGTCATGGCCCAAGGGCCCAGCCATCACGCCTTCAGGACAAGATCATTTCCAGCCATCAGATACCCCAGGAAGGGAGGATGATGAAACAATGGCAGCTAGATGGAGAAGGAGGAGGCAGAGCTCCCCCCCCATCCAGACCACTGCCCAAACTCACATGAATACACAGAAAGATTTCCTGGGGAACTATACCTGGATACTTAAGGATGATTTCCTGGCCCCTGATTTCCTGAGGGACAATACTTGGACACATAGCTAAGGACTAAAAAATCTGGATAAAAGCAACTACTGGCTTAGCAGAAGAAAATTGCAGAAGAAAAATGGAGAAGAAAACTAGAGAACCAAAAACACAGATGAAGGAAAAAACACAGAAGGACAATGCTGCTCCAAAGAAAAGAGGCCATGGAGCCTGGAAGAAGCAGACTGAACCCTCTCTCCGTGTCCTAAGTTCCACCTGCTGCAACTCATGGAGCTGAAGAGGCTGCCCAGAGGACCACATCTCTTCTACAGCCAAAGCTGCAGCACCCTTCCTCTACAGACCCAACATCTCCTCCAGCATCTTTCCTCCACAGACTCAAACTGTCTTGGGGAGGGGGTTAGGGGTGTGGTAATATAATTTCTTTCCCTTTCTCTCTCTCTCTGTGGAAGGGTGAGTGATTTCTCCCACACACACACAAAGAAACCGCAGCTAACTCAGTCAGAGAGGCAAATGAAATAAGCTGTATTTGCAAGCACAAATGGAATGCAATGAAGATGTACACAAATATAGAGTATTTACAATATATACAGAAATATACAGCAATGAATATAATACAGAAGACCCCCAGCCAGGAGGGTTCCCCCTCCTGTCCCCCCTCTCCCTCCCTACCTCCCTTTTTCCCCAAAAAGGGGTTAGAGAGAGAGAGAAAGGCAATTAAGAAGAATATTCTGTTAGCTCAAAGCATGTACAGGAGTTAGTTTTCTTATCTGGTTAGCTTTGTTAATTCAAGGTCGTCTCTGTCCGTAGCTGTTGCTTCAGAGAGAGAAAAGCAGACAGGCCCACAGGAACAGAGCGAACAGACTGAACTGACTGAGCTAAAACTTAAAGTTGCATTCTACCAATCTACCAATGAAATTAGTTTAGAATATCTTGTTTTCATTTAACTATCAAAAACATTCAGCCAGAGTATTCCAGCAACTGTCCCTTTCTTAAAGGCGCAGCCTAAAACAGTCACACTCTCTCTCTATTTTCTCTCTCTCCCCTTCTGATCCCTCCACTTTATTAGTGTAATCAATAGTCTAGCTGTTGATATTTTGGCCTTGTTTGTGCCTCTCATTTCAAAACATGGGAATATGAACTGAGGCTCTTTCCCTCTCCAGACCGAGACACCCTCCCTATCAGATATAATTCTAGTCAGATATACTTTTTTTATTCTTTCAAAAGAGTTAGGCTGTGTTAGTAATCCTGTCATTGTCCCTCAAAAATATTAAAGGAGAAGAAAAAGAGAGTCCTTCTGAAAAATGCAAATTTCTCTACACCACACCTTGGTGCTCTTCTTTCGAGTAATAAAAGGAGCACTAAAGTCACCTTACATTTAAAAAAGCTAAGTATTTTTCCATTTTATGACAGTATTGGTTGTGTCACCATACTCCCTACCAACAAGCACTATTAAAGTAGTTCTAAATAAGAAACCACAGTTTGCATTGACTTCAGTTGGGTTTTTTTTTCAGAAATTTTTAGGACAGGGATTCAGCTCTGGAGCTGCTATGTTAATTTTAACTGCTAAATAATGTGAATAATATCTGTGTTGCTCTGTCACGCCTGCTTGACTCATTCTCACCATAATCGGTTATCACAGTATTGGGAGAGGTGATGAATATGTATCATCTATCTGCATGTCCAATTGCCTAAAAAGAATCAAAGGCATAGCACAAATAATTTAAACTCCATTTTCTATAATAATACTGTGAGGTACCAGTCTGTACCATGATGCTTACCTGAGACTTCAGCTAATGACCTGGCCATACAAGGAAAAGTTAATTTAAGCTGCTTAAAGTTCAGAAAGTAGGTTGCACGTGGTGATTTGTGAGTTTGTTCACTACTTATTGCTCTTCCTTCTTTCCTTAGCCTTTTGGTAATTTCTATTCCATCCTCTGGGCATGTACCAAACAAAAGCTTATTGGTCCTTGATAAATATTTCAATACTTCTGCAGAATTCCAGGAAGGGAATTCCTCTCACATAAATTTAGCAATCTAAGGGTGAGCAGAACATATTAGGCCCCTTTCATATTTAATGAAGAAAAATAGGGACTATAAAGGGTAGTAAAATGCAGTGCATCTGGCCTTGGGTCACATATATTCCAAACTACTCGCATTGACTATAAAGCAGAATTCGTGTCACCTGATGAGACATAAATTAGATGTCTTCTTCTAGCCAAAAGATTATGTAAACCATTTTTACAATTTGTAACACAAGCCCTATGAGGAGGGCTGAGGGAGCTGGGGTTGCTTAGCCTGGAGAAGAGGAGGCTCAGGGGTGACCTTCTTGCTCTCTACAACTACCTGAAGGGAGGTTGTAGACAGGCAGAGGTTGGTCTCTTCTCCCAGGCAGCCAGCACCAGCGCAAGAGGACACAGTCCAAAGCTGTGCCAGGGGAGATTTAGGCTGGATGTTAGGAAGAAGTTCTATACAGAGAGAGTGATTGGCCATTGGAATGGGCTGCCCAAGGAGGTGGTGGAGTCACCACCATTGGAGGTGTTCAGGAGAAGACTTGATGGGGTGCTTGGCTGCATGGTTTAGTTGTTTAGGTGTGTTGGATTGGTTGATGGCTTGGATGTGATGATCTTGAATGTCTGTTCCAACTTGGTCTATTCTATTCTATTCTATTCTATTCTATTCTATTCTATTCTATTCTATTCTATTCTATTCTAATTTCTGTCTGTAACTACCTGAACGGAGGTTGTAGCCAGGTGGGGCTGGTCTCTTCTCCCAGGCAGCCAGCACCAGAACAAGAGGACACAGTGTCAAGCTGCATCAGGAGAGGTTTAGGCTGGATGTTAGGAAGAAGTTCTTCATAGACAGAGTGATTGGCCATTGGAATGGCTGCCTAGGGAGGTGGTGGAGTCACCATCACTGGAGGTGTTTAGGAAGAGACTGGATGGGGTTCTTGGTGCCATGGTTTAGTTGATTATATAGCGTTCATGATAGGTTGGACTCGATGATCTCAAAGGTCTTTTCCAACCTGGTCTATTCTATTCTATTCTATTCTATTCTATTCTATTCTATTCTATACTGTTGCATTCCATTCTATTCTATTGCAATACTGATCATACTAATAATGTGGAAAATATTTATATTGTGTATTTATGCTCAGTACTTTGAACTGTCTAGGCAGGTTTCTTGTATTTATCCATCTCCTCAAATATTCTGAAGCTGACACAAATTATGTGATACATTACATATTTCTTTAGCAGACTTCAGAATAGAGAAAAAAATATGTAAAAGGGCAGTTATTTTTCTGGAAAGTAATATTAATCATTTAGATAACATAGCATAGAATCCAAATAACAAATCACCCAGGTTTTCAAGTCTATATGAAAGAAAGTCAGGTCCATTTTAATTTGACAGTTTAGAGTATGTATTTACTAAGCTTTATTTTATGAAGCTATGTTTTTTTGTGAACTGCAGCTAAGATTTGGATTCTTACACTTGTCTCATTTGTTTTAGGAAAAAGAAAATGTTTCTCATGTGAATATGCAGGATTCATGTATTCATTTCAGGATCTGTTAACATGGAAACCTAATCTTAGTTCTAGAAGATCCTTAATGGGTATCTTAAAAGCTGAGCTCTCTCTTTAAATCTGTAATATCATAGTTCCTTATTAAATGGAGAATCTTTGAAGACTCTTATCATATATTCAGAATTTAACCTTACAGGAGTGTAGGTTAGAGCATGTTTTATTGTTCTTAAGAACCTTAACTTTAAAATACTAGCTGATTATTACCATGAATTACCATACCATATGCCATATGTTATCTCACAATGTGAAGCAGCGAACACAAGTTACTAGAAAGTTTTGGGGTCTTTTTCAGATACACTTTAGACAGTAAATTATCAATCTCAAGACAATATTTTATCAATGAGTTTAGCATACAGAAGGCCAATGGCATCCTGGCATGCATCAAGGATAGTGTGGCCAGCAGGAGCAGGGAAGTCATCGTGCCCCTGTACTCAGCACTGGTTAGGCCACACTTGAGTCCTGTGTCCAGTTCTGGGCCCCTCAATTTAAGAAGGACATTGAGACTCTTGGACATGTCCAGAGAAGGGCAACGAGGCTGGGGAGAGGCTTCGAGCACAAGCCCTATGAGGAGAGGCTGAGGGAGCTGGGATTGTTTAGCCTGGAGAAGAGGAGGCTGAGGGGAGACCTCATTGCTCTCTACAACTACCTGAAGGGTGGTTGTAGCCAGGAGGGGGTTGGTCTCTTCTCCCAGGCAACCAGCAGCAGAACAAGAGGACACAGTCTCAAGCTGTGCCAGGGGAAGTTTAGGCTCGAGGTGAGGAGAAAGTTCTTCACAGAGAGAGTCATTAGCCACTGACTGTGCTGCCCAGGGAGGTGGTCAAGTCACTATCTATGGAGGTGTCCAAGAGGGGATTGGATGTGGCACTTGGTGCCATGGTTTAGTAGTCATGAGGTATTGGGTGACAGGTTGGACTTGATGATCTTTGAGGTCTCTTCCAACCTTGGTGATTCTGTGATTCTGTAAACTTGATTTAATTTTGTGGACCAAAATCTATGTCATATACTAAATGTATGTAGTAAAGTTGATGTCATATATGTTTCACTCTAGTTTACCTTTTTCTTTTATTTATTTTTTTTTTTAAACAAACTGAAATGGAGGCTTTCTCACTTGGCAATGAACAGGCAAAGTAGAAGAAAAGATGTGAAGGGAAAAAGATCCTGTACATTTAATAGTGTTTTGCTTAGATGTAATGCATCTCTACAGCACTTGGGAGAGTTTTCTATCCTTAGATTTGCTAAATTACTGGAATTTGACTGAGTTCACTTTTCTTCACAGAGTTCACTCCATTTGTGCCCTGTGCTATGTAAAATATTGCCACATTTATTCAAATTAAAATTACTTGAGAATATAACGCTTCGCTGCCTTCTCAACCTTGCCCCGAACAGCCAAGAGTCATGCTTCCAGTTTTACTTAGCAGATTACAGAGGGCAAAACAATTTGCTTTCTAATACATAACTAACAATTTGGTACAAAGGTTGCACCCTTGTAATTGCATCAGGCCAGTTTATCTAATAGATTTATAGTTTTACCAGGTGAAACATCCAAACAAATGCTCAGAATAATACATACACTTAGTTGCTGCTAGTTGCAATTCACACAGTGATATCCTGCAGCTGTATTTTTGTATGCATGGAATCCAACAGCATGAGATTGAACACATCCAAGTGCCGGGTTCTGCACATTGGCCACAGCAACCCCATGCAGTGCTACAGGCTGGGGTCAGAGTGGCTGGAGAGCAGCCAGGCAGAGAGGGACCTGGGGGTGCTGGTTGATGGGAGGCTGAACATGAGCCTGCAGTGTGCCAGGCAGCAAGAAGGCCAATGGCATCCTGGCCTGCATCAGGAACAGTGTGGCCAGCAGGAGCAGGGAGGTCATTCTGCCCCTGTACTCAGCACTGGTTAGGCAACACCTTGAGTCCTGTGTCCAGATCTGGGCCCCTCAGTTTAGGAAGGATGTTGACTTGCTGGAGCATGTCCAGAGAAGGGCAACAAAGTTGGTGAGGGGTTTGGAAGACAAGCCCTATGAGGAAAGGCTGAGGGAGCTGGGGTTGCTTAGCCTGAAGAAGAGGAGACTGAGGGGTGACCTTTTTGCTGTCTACAACTAACTACCTGATGGAGGTTGTAGACAGGTGGATGTTGGTCTCTTCTTCCAGGCAGCCAATACCAGAACAAGAGGACACAGTCTCAGGCTGCACCAGGGCAGGTTTAGACTGGATGTTAGGAAGAAGTTCTATACACAGAGAGTGATTGCCCATTGGAATGGGCTACCCGTGGAGGTGGTGGAGTCACCTTCATTGGAGCTGTTCAGGAGGAGACTTGATGGGGTGCTTGGTGCCATGGTTTAGTTGTTTAGGTGGGTTGGATTGGTTGATGGGTTGGATGCAATGATCTTGAAGGTCTCTTTCAACCTGGTGTATTGTATTATTGTATTATTGTATGAATTGTATTTGTTTTATTTTTCTCAAATTGAAATGTCTAGACAGCATGCCCTAAATCACGTTGGAAAATGAAAAACACATTAAAAAGGTAAAAAAGTGTTCTGGGCTTACTTTTTTGTCGCTAGCAAACAAATCTGATTTGGTTTTGCAGTTGTGCTTCTAGCTCTCCTACTTACAAGTCACTGGGACATATGATTATTTTCTTTGGTTCATCTGAACCAGAGTAAACAACCAGGGAAAGAATGATCTTACCAGAAGTGCTGTGTTTGAGCACTGAGTCTGTTGGTTCCAGATATAGGTCTTGAAAAGATTGTCAATGACTCTGTAATATCTGTTCTGTAATAGGGATCTTTGTGAAAGAAAAATACAACTCACATTGATTTCACTTCTTTGCCAAAAGCACTGCTGATAAAAGAGATCTCACACAGTGCAGTGTATTTGGAATTTGGCCAGCTGCACTCCTAGGCATGTTCACATGGAAAGTGAATGGCTAAATATTATTGCACTGGTGCCAAAGCAGTTTCCTTTCCTTGGCAGCTGCTAACTAAAAGCCATCTTCCTAAGACTGGTAGGATGGGGCTGTCCTGTTGTTCTGTCACATTTCTGGGTATTGTCCTGTTGCAGCTAATATCATTATGTATTTCCTCTATGCACTGGACATGTTGATGGATTAAATCCAGCTGAGAAGAAGCATGAAGAAACACCTGGCATTATAATTTCCCATGCCTATACTGAAAATTTGAATCCAATTTAGCCTCTTCAGCTTTCTGATTTCCTTAACTCAAGATGTATGCAAGCCAATGAGAAAGACATCAAGTCAGTGGATTTTCATAGTACACTGTTTTTATGCTGTGGTGTTGTGACATGGCACTTGGTGCCATGGTTTAGTCTGTGGTGGTGGGTTGGACTTGATGATCTTTGAGGTCTCTTCCAACCATGGTGATTCTGTGATTACAAGTGTAGCCATGCAAATGAATGGATTAAGGGTACCTCTTCATACTCTCTGGAGAGGGTAAATTGGAGTGAATGTTCTCAGTCCTACCCAGTACTGCAGAAATGTCCTGTAAAGATAAAAGAGACAGAAGCTGGTTTAAGTTTCTGTGCCTTGCTGTTGCAGTTAGAAACACCACAGAAATCAAATCTCTCATGCTTGTAGCTGTGAGTCCAAGGAAACCCCAGTTAACTCAGTAACATTGCTTGAGATTCATACCCTGGTGTAAAGTCAGCATCTTGAGCCAGCAGTGGACAGGTTGGACTCGATGATCTTCGAGGTCTCTTCCAACCTTAGCGGTACTGTGATACTGTGATACTGTGATACTGTGACAGAGAATTCTAAAGATTCATATCCACTAGACTGAAATGTTGTTATTAAGATCTATTCTATGCATTTTCAAATATTTGTGAAGTAGCATGCTTATAGCGACTAACTAGCTGCAAAAATACATTAAGAGGTTAAAATATTTGGAAGGATATCTAACTGTACAGAGTCTGGCAAATTTATGCTGTTGTGTACCTTGCTGTTCACACTGGCTCCATCTGCATTATTTAGAAATTTCCTGTGTCATAGTCTTGACTTCAATTTCACACATCATGTTATTGTTATCTAAATTCTGACTGCAGGCTGGAGGTTTCAGAGTTCCATGTAACACTCACTGAGGAAGCTGAAGCAGAGGGAGGTTATCATTGTACTGAGAAGTCAAGGACAAACAAGTACTTTACTATCCTGTCAGGCCACTGACAGAGTGGCTTATCAGCTAAGCAGCATTTTTCCTGACTTCCAACTGTTTTCATGTGTAAACAGAACAACAAAACAGTTGTAGCAGAAAATGAGCACTTTCACTTCGAAGTGGAGGTAACTAATAATAGTGAGCAGTGAACTTTGTTCATTGGCAATTTCAATGTAACATGAGTCAGACAAATTCTCTGTGTGGCATCAAATTATTGAGTCTTTCCCTCTTATGAATTGTTGCATTGTTTTTTAGAAGACAAAGAAGGACCAAGGTCACTTTCTTTATATGCCTGAAATATTCAGCTGCTCAAACAGGAACTGTGACATCTTTGGAAGTAAAACTAACACCAGCCCTATTTCTTTCTGTAAACCTGAGAACATAATGTCCTCCTCTGATCCCTAAAATCTGGTACTATGCAAACTATTTCGTTGTCTTAAGACTAAAAATCCTTACCCTTTTTCTCATCAGGAATGACAGGAGCCGTGTAAAGATTGAGCAGCAGAGCAATGTGTGATCAACACATAGATGTCTACAACTTGCTGTCTACAACTACTTGAAAGGAGGTTGTAGCCAGAAGGGGGTTGGTCTCCTCCCAGGCAATCAGCACCAGAACGAAAGGACACAGTCTCAAACTGCACCAGGGGAGGTTTAGGCTCAAGATGAGGAGAAAGTTCTTCACAGAGAGAGTTGCAATGGTCTGCCCAGGGAGGTGGTTGAGTCACCGTCCCTGGAGGTGTTCAAGAGGGGATTGGATGGGTTAGTTCCATGGGTTCCATGGTTTAGTAGTCATGAGGTCTTGGGCAACAGGTTGGACTTGATGATCTTTGAGGCCTTTTCCAGCCTTATTGATTCTATGATTCTATGTTCATTGTCTGTTTTAGTGAACTATGCTCTGAATAGTGCAGATGAGCAGCACACTTCTATCTGCTGTATTATCTTCAGAACTGATAATCTCCCCCAGACAGCTGAGGAAGCACCTTCCTAAGAAGCTGCACTTGGAGCTGCAAGATTTTAGTTGTAGAAGACTTGCCAGCCTGATAATTTCTGAAACCTTTGAGTTCTGGGTAGATTGCTTTTATTACCAGTGGAATTCTACAAGCTGTTTCTACAAGCTGTCTTAAATCTGAAAAATAATAACAAGAAAGAGTAGAAATCCTACACTTTGATGTCAGCACTCAGCCTCATTGGCTGCCATAATTTTCCAAGCTTGACTTGTTTGGCCTAAAAGTTCCCTATATATCTGTATATACGTTGTGATCTGGACTCGATGATCTTCGAGGTCTCTTCCAACCTTGGCGATACTGTGATACTGTGACACTTGAAGTCTGAATGCCATTGTGGAGGGGGCTGATACATTACAGACACCAGCCAGATATCTCTCACAGTCCTGACTTCACAGTAACTTAGATTTTTTTAGCAAGGATGATACTTTCTGTCTGGAAGTTCAAAAAGTCCTTTGGAAAGTAACAGGATGCATCTGAATAAGTTCTGGCTGTGCTTGATGTCATCAAGAGGAGATCATGTATCAACGTTTCAAGCAACTCAGGAAGTGAAAACAAGTAAGACTTTTAAAGTAATCTCTACCTCATTTTTCCTTCTAACATTAAGCTCTCCTGAGTGGTTTTCATTTACTCCTTTTTCAGGTCATTTAGTTTCTTTTTTTAGCCATTACTCATTAAATATTTAATTTAAAGCATTTGATCAGGACACTCACAGCTGGCAATGAGTCAGGCCTAAACATTATATCTTACTGATTTTCTCTGTCATTGCAATTCTTCACTTAACTGCTAAATGAATTATAGGAAACCACTGTAACACGAAAAAAGACCCTCTCAGGCTAAGCCATGAAAAAAAGTGCAATAATCAATGAGAAATATTTCAACAACAAGCTTTATATCTCTATTCTGGATCAGTAGGATAAAATGCACTTAAATAATGTACACTGAAATGAGCTGGTTCTGGAAGAGCTCAGAATCTCATGCCACCATTTTTCCTTCAAGATTGCTTCTCTTTTCAAAGAATTCCAGCATTTGTAGATACAAGAAAAAGCTACCAAAAAACTGCACCAAATGCGAATGAGGCATTCTGAAGCCATGCCTCTAAGATTGTGAACTTCCCCTTTTAGGATCCAAGCTCCTGCTAGATACTATATCAGAGAAAAACATCATTTTTCTATAGTGCCAAAAATCTATCTCTTTTTTTTGCATCACATTTTACTATAGATTCTATTTGACTATAAGCAAGCATATAATATCTCAGTTTTTGTCTTGCTGCTCATCTAGGATCAACTGAAACCTGACCTTTTGAATCCACCTCTCCTAAGGCAAGGTACATAAGTGAATTGCAGTATATAATGCAGGAAATAAGGTGCTGGTGTCCCCTTTTAACCAGGATTTCGGAAAAACTGGACTAGGGTAGCTGAACAAGGACAACAAGGTTTTTTCTCCCCCTTACTCACCACACAGGGAGAAGGAGGCTCAGAGCTGGGCTAGATGATGACTTAAGAGCCAGGAAATTAGACATTAGGCCATGTAAACAGAACAGCAAGAAGTATTCTTATAGAATCAATAAGGTTGGAAAAGACCTCAGAGATCATCATGCCCAAACTATTACCTAATACCTAACACCTCATGACTAACTAAACCATGGCTTCAAGTGCCACATCCAAACCTTTTTTGAACACCTCCAGGGATGGTGAATCCACCACCTCCCTGGGCAGCACATTCTAGTGGTCAATTAATCTTTCTGTGAACAACTTTCTCCTCACCTTCAGCCTAAACTTCCCCTGGCACAGCTTGAGACTCTATCCTCTTGTTCTGGTGCTGGACACACCTTGAGTACTTTGTCTCTCAGTTTGGGGCTTCACAATTTTAGAAGGATATTGAGATACCTGAATGTGTCTAGAGAAGGACAAAAAGTATGGGGAGGGTTCTTGGGAATGAGCCCTGTGAGTAGAATAGAATAGAATAGAATAGAATAGAATAGAATAGAATAGAATAGAATAGAATAGAATGGACCAGGTTGGAAGAGACATTCAAGATCATCGCGTCCAACCCATCAACCAATCCAACCCACCTAAACAACTAAACCATGGCACCAAGCACCCCATCAAGTCTCCTCCTGAACACCTCCAATAAAGGTGACTCCACCACCTCCAAGGGTAGCTGATTCCATTGGGCAATCACTCTCTTTGTATAGAACTTCTTCCTAACATCCAGCCTAAACCTCCTGCCTGTTGTAATACTCTATACCTTAAGATATTCTCTGACAAAATGTGCTACCATGAACCATAGCTGTATAAGCTTTAAACAGTTTTGACACTTGCATATATTTTCTAAAGAATTTGCATTTGTTTCTTCCTTCCACACCCTTTCTTTGCATATCCCAGTTTCAATATTCCTTAAGAGTAAGTCCCTCTGTGTCTTGGCTCACAACTAAATTTGTCACTTCGATATTTCAAACTGATTTTACAGGATATAATCCAGATGTGAGTAAGGCCCAATGCCAGCTAGGCCAAAAATGGTCACAGAATTTCACATTAAGAGAATAGCTCAAACATAAAAGGCACACTGCAGTGTTGCTTTCCAAAGACATATTCCTTTACCACTTTTTCATTTGACTTTACTTTTTCCATTTATTGATCTGACTTTTAACAACAAAGTAGAGTTGTGTGCTTTTAAATAGAGACCATTTTAGTAGCATCTATCTAATGCAGGCTGTGGAGGCTGCTTAGAGTGAAACTATGAAGCTGATAAAACCATTACACTCAGTCTGAGACATTCCCCTAATTGCCATTCATTCAGAGAAATAATGCTGGCCCAGTGCTAGGGCACTTAATACCCATACCTTTGGAGTAGTTCACTAAGTTCATGGTTCTGTACAACTTTCAGAAAAAAGGCTCTCTATCAATTAAATTTCCTGCAGCAAGCTGCAACAAATCAGTCCTTCCCTACCTAGGTATTTCAGCACTGTTTTAATGTATAATAAATGGGAAGACCCTGTTTAATTAATAAAACAGGAGAGGTCTATTTTTTATTCTCGGTTCTGCCTTATAAGCATGTGGCCATATCAGAATGTACAGGAAATGGCTTCAAGTGCCTAATACTATTATAATTACTGTTATTCATCAGCTATCAAATGAGAAATATGAGCTATGGTTTTGTCTGTAAATCTGCTATTGGTAACACCTCTACTGGAGTAGTAAGTAAAATCTTGGGAACTATCATTGCTAATGTACAGAAAGAAAGAGGGAGATTTTCAGGTGCCTAACTAGAGACCAAAACATGGAAGGAATTTTAGAGCTTGAAGGCTGAATAGATTGGTCTTTATTGCATTCCCTTGTGCAAGTTGCTCCCTTATGCATCTGTACAAACAATAAGTTTTAAAGTCAGTAGGGTAATGAACCCTGGTACTGGTAATGCTAGGGGTTTTTCCAGACTGTTAGCTTGTTTGATTGATTTTTTTAACTGATTATATTAAAATTTTATTTTCTGTTTGCCATACATCTGTTACTTGCTGTCTCAGAGGCACCCACAAGGCAGACAGCAGCAACCACCCAAAAATGTGGAGCTATTGTAGCCAAAATTACTTGCACTCCTTCCAACACAATCAAATCTCCAATGCAGATGTCATTTATCAATAGACTAGACTAGACTAGACTAGACTAGAACAGAATAGAATAGACCAGGTTGGAAGAGACCTTCAAGATCATCATGTCCAACCCATCATCTAACACCATCTAATCAACTAAACCATGGCAACAAGCACCCCATCAAGTCTCCTCCTAAACACCTCCAGTGATGGCAACTCCACCACCTCCCCAGGCAGCCCACTCTCTCTATGAAGAATTTCTCCTAACATCCAGCCTAAACTTCCCCTGGCACAGCTTGAGACTGTGTCCTCTTGCTCCAAATCATGCTGCTTCAATCCTGGAGGTCATTTGGTTAGAGGAGAAATTGCCAGGGCTTTATGAGGTCTCCCACTGGAAATCAATCCTTCATAAGTGTAAGAGTTTACTAGTGGAAGCTCAGGCAAGTCTGAAACCTCATTACATACTGGATTCTAGGGCTGTGAGAGACTAAAGCTTGTCTCTCCTGGTGTGACTCAACAAAGATAAAATCACTTGCTGCTTGCCCAGACAATAGCTGATGTGCGTTGGGCAGAGCCACTGGAAGGACTCTTGGAAGGTGCAAAGATAACATTGCTCACTGGACTGCAGCTGGCCTACAACAATGGCCCAAGGGCCCAGCTATCATGCCTTCAGGACAGGATCATTTCCAGCCATCAGATACCCCAGGAAAGGACAATGGATTCACCACATGTTTCCTTATGTGTAATGAGTGTGTGGGTAGGTAGATGGAGAAGGAGGAGGTGGAGGCCTCCACTTCTCCATCCAGGCGGCTGCCCAAACTCACCTGAGTACACAGAAAGATTTCCTGGACAAAGATGATTTCCCAGAACGATATCCTGGGGCACAACACCTGGACACTTGCCTGAGGACTAAAAAACTGTATAAAAGACTGGAGCAACTACTGGCTTGTTAGAAGAAGAAAACAGAAGAAGAAAACTGGAGAAGAAAAATGCAGCACCACACGCTGGAAAGATCACGGGGCCAACACAACGGATCCTGGACTCTGAAAACCCTCTCTCCGTGCCCTAAGTTCTGGCTGCTACAACTCATGGAGCTGAAGAAGCTGCTCAGAGGACCACATCCCTTCTACAGCCAAAGCCTCAGCACCCTTCCTCTACAGACCCGACATCTCCTGCAGCACCGTTTCTCTACAGACCCAACATCTCCTGCAGCACCTTTCCTCCTCAGAATCAAACTGTCTTGGGGGGTGAGGGGTGTGGTAATATAATTCCTTTCCTCTTCTCTCTTCTCTCTCTGTTTTCTCTCTCTCCCCTTCTGATCCATCCACTGTATTTATGTCCATCCACTGTATTTATGTAATAAATAGTCTAGCTGTTGGTATTTTGGCCTCGTTTGTGCCTCTAATTTCACAACACGGGAATAGTCATTAAAAACCTGAATCTCTTTCCCTCTCCGGATCGAGACAAGGGCATAATGATTTTGTTGAGCGTTGCAGTGCCCTCCACTGTATATTTCTTACAGCTAGAATGCTTATGGTACTGTCTGTAAAGTAAGAGGTTTATTGGACAAGAAAAGTAAAGCATGTAGTTAATTGTTAACATACACTAGTTTCCAAGTGAAAATATAAATTTCAGGTAACAGAATCTGTTCTGTGTCATTATATAATTTTAAAAGCTCGCAAACAAAACCTACTTTGAATAAAGAATCAAAATGAAAGATCTGAAGTAATTTGTTTGCCTTCTTATATAAGGCATCATCTTCAAATGCACAATATCGCAGTGTCAGCCAGACAAATAAGAAGTTAAAGATTATTGCTGAATTGTTCAATTAATTCTATGACTTAAAACTTGTAGATGCAGAGTCAACTCTACAGTCACTTCATGAACTATTTTAATGAAAAGCAGTTTTCTGCAAGGTCTTCCTATTCTGCCAAGGTACTTCATTTTTGCTTAGCACAGGTGTTCACAAGATCTCATGATTACAAATGTTACTAAAACCTTCATAGATAGAAGACTGGGAGTACTATAAATATTCAGTTTAACCTTATCAATCAAGCTTCAGTTTTGAGCTGTGGTTATTATATTTTCCTACTGCTGTGAGGCATGCAATTGTCTATCTAGGACAACACATAGATTCATAGGGGTGTAAAATATCTGACTACCCCTTTTTTCATAAAAGATAAATGAAGGAGAAGAGCATTATAACACATTAGAATTATTATCTACCAGAGCAAAATAATATTCAAACAAAATAATGCTCAAGCAAAACTCCAGAGTTATCTGATTTGCACTGATATAAAGAGGTCATGTAGATAAATCATTAATGTTTCACTTAGTGTGGATTTAAATGACCTCTTTTAATTTTGAAAAGCTTATTTTACACTGACAGATTGTAGGAGCTGTTATTATTACTTTACAAGTTCTCTTAATTTCTGTGGACTCTCTATATGTAGTGTGTGAAAACCTTAAGAAGACATGCACACACAGAGTTCTCAGGTTGTCAGATGGCAAGTGTCACTTACTCAGTAAGTTTGGTATGTGTAAATCAGGTGAAAAATCACTGTCTGATGGAAATTAGAACATTGAAGAAAATAAGAAATGTTTATATACATGTTTTTTCCACAGCAGAAATTAACTTCTGTGTAAATTACACCCCACTGTTTTGCTCATTTACATAAATCAGTGTAAATGTGAAATATTTATCTAATATGGTGGGCGTTCAGAGTATCACTAAGGTTGGAAGAGACCTCAAAGATCATCGAGTCCAACCTGTCACCACAGACCCCATGACTAGACCATGGCACCAAGTCCAATCCCCTCTTGAACACCTCCAGGGACAGCGACTCCATCACCTCCCTGGGCAGCCCATTCCAATGGCGAATGACTCTCTCTGTGAAAAACTTTCTCCTCACCTCCAGCCTAAACTTCCCCCTGGTGCAGCTTGAGACTGTGTCCCCTTGTTCTGGTGCTGGTTGCTAGAGAGAAGAGGCCAACCCCTTCCTGGCTACAACCACCCTTCAAGTAGTTTTAGAGTACAATGAGGTTGCCCCTGAGCCTCCTCTTCTCCAGGCTAAACAACCCCAGCTCCCTCAGCCTCTCCTCATAGGGCTTGTGCTCAAGGCCTCTCCCCAGCCTTGTTGCCCTTCTCTGGACACATTCAAGTGTCTCAATGTCCTTGTTAAACTGAGGGGCCCAGAAGTGGACACAGTACTCAAGGTGTGGCCTAACCAGTGCTGAGTAAAGGGGCACAATGACCTCCCTGCTCCTGCTGACCACACTATTCCTAATGCAGGCCAGTACTCTTGCTGAGTTTAATGACAACACAGTTATGTAATTTCAGTTTTTCAATATTTGGTCATGGGAATGTCACTAATGCTATTCAGTGCCTTACTTTCTGCTTCCCAGAGGAGCAGACAAAAAGCATGAGATTTTTATCACCAGTCATTTTAAACAAATTCACTCTTGCACAGATATTCACGTGTAGTTTCTCTTCACTGTGTTCATCTTTGCTTGCAGTCAAGCTTACTGCCATGATTATTTGCTGAAAGAGTACATTTTAAGCTGATATTGCAGGATATGAAAGGTTGACAAATTCTATCTTTAATAATTCCTGTTAATTCCACAAATCTCTACAGTCACAGAACTAGGGAATACTTGTTTCTGTGCATCTGTTCAAAACTTCATGTATTTAAAGCAAACACTTTCCAATCACTTTCTCTAAGGAGGAATGGTTTCCACATATTATTCTAGGAAATCCTTTTAACATCATAGGCATATTTGATAAAATCGTGGTTGTGGAGATAGATTTGGTTTTCCATAGAGATGTAATAAAAAATAATTATCTATTAAATACAACTATTCAACTCTTAGCTTTCCATACAAGCTTAAGGTGATGCTCTGACTCAAGCAAGCCATAATAAGCAGTAACTTTTGTCAAAAGATGCATTGGCTCAATTACTGTTTTAGAGAACTCTGAGTCTACATACATAGCGCCAGATTAAAGGTAGGAACAGGCTGGGGTCACAGTGGCTGGAGAGTGGCCACGCAGAAAAGGACCTGGGAGTACTGGTTGATAGTAGGCTGGACATGAGTCAGCAGCGTGCTCAGGCAGCCAAGAAGGCCAATGGCATTCTGGCCTGCATCAGGAATAGTGTGGACAGCAGGAGAAGGGAAGTCATTCTGCCCCTGTACTCAGCACTGGTTAGGCCACACCTTGAATCCTGTGTCCAGGTCTGGGCCCCTCAGTTTAGGAAGGATGTTGACTTGCTTGAGCGTGTCCAGAGAAGGGCAAAAAAGATGGGGAGGGGTTTGGAGCACATGGCCTATGAGGAGAGGCTGAGGGAGCTGGGGTTGCTTGACTGGAGAAGAGGAGTCTCAGGGGAGACCTTATTGCTCTCTACAACTACCTGAAGGGAGGTCGTAGCCAGGTGGGAGTTTGGTCTCTTCTCCCAGGCAACCAGCACCAGAACAAGAGGACACAGTCTCAAACTGTGCCACGGGAGGTTTAGGCTGGATATTAGGAAGAAGTTCTTCATAGAAAGAGTGATTTGCCATTGGAAAGTGCTGCCCAGGGAGGTGGTGGAGTCACTATCACTGGAGGTGTTTAGGAAGAGACTGGATGGGGTGCTTGGTACCATGGTTTAGTTGATTAGATAGTGTTGAATGATAGGTTGGACTCGATGATCTCAAAGGTCTTTTCCAACCTGGTTAATTCTATTCTATTCTATTCTATTCTATTCTATTCTATTCTATTCTATTCTATTCTATTCCATTCCATTCCATTCCATTCCATTCCATGCTATTCCATGCTATGCTATGCTATGACCTTCTTTTTACAGAGAAGGCCTGGTGGGAGGTGTGGTGGTTGGAGGCTGTCCAGCATCCAGAGACCATGAAATAATTGAATTTTCAATATGCAGTCAAGTTGAGAGGGGCAGACCTCCACTCTGGACTTCCGGAGGGCAGACTTCAGGTTACTCAAGGAACTAGCCCAGAAGGTACCGTGGGAAACAGCTCTTAAAAACAAAGGGGCTCAGGAGGGCTGGACCTACTTCAAGGAAGAACTCTTGAAGGCACAGGAACAGGCTGTGCCAATGTGCCGGAAGATGAGCCACCGGGGCAGACGGCCAGCCTGGATGGGCAATGAGCTTCTGAAGGAATTAAGGGGAAAAAAGAGGGTGTATCATCTTTGGAAGAAAGGGGAGGTGGTGCAGATGGTGTTCGGTGCTAGGTCAGACTTGATGATCTCGAAGTTCTTTTCCAACCTGGTTGATTCTATTCTATTCTATTCTATTCTATTCTATTCTATTCTATTCTATTCTATTCTATTCTATTCTATTCTATTCTATCCTATTCTATTCTAACTAAAATTTCTATGTGCACTTTTGACTGTGCAAGAAAAAACAAATATCTACTTACTTAGTTGTTTAGAATATCTGACAGTGAAGATGTTCAGCTTCCTCCAGCCTGATTTGTTGCTGGGAAAACAAAAAAACAAACAATCAAAAGGAAGAAAGAAAAAAAAAAAAAAAGAAAAGGGAGCTACCAAGTGAATTAGAGCCCTGTAATACCACTGAGCATTTGTGTTCTTACACGCAGTTGTGGTGGGATTTTTTCTGCCTGACCAGAAACTGTGTGAGCCATAGTCAAAGAGATTCAATTGTGCCTTTAAAATGGTGGATTATCAAGTTTCAAAACAGAGTATAACAAAGCAGTGTACAATGGGTACAGACTGCCAAGCTGGCATTAGGAAGAATCAGTTCAATTCTACGGGATTTATTAGATCAGGCACAATCCTCCAGCTGAGAACTGACGCTAAAGCAAAATAGCTATATTACCACAGCCTTGATCTTAGGCTAATAAACCCTGTCAAACTTGATTTGGCACCAAAACCAAAACCAGCTCAGATATCTTAACATGATCATCTCTGGGAAGACTCGCTTGTTTAGGCAGAACAACACATGGGCATGACAGGTTGTGGTACTTTGTCATATCTCATAACCTCTTCAGGAACCAGATGCAATGGGGACTGCATTCAAAGTTTTTCAGCCTAGATCCATGGCCTCCAGCTCAGATCCCCACCCTGGAATGCCTCAGGCCCATACAGTCTGGGACGAATGAGATCAAATCCTACATCTTTGTTCAAATCCTACATTTTGTCCAGTTCTGGGCCCCTCAGTTTAGGAAGGATGTTGAGTTGCTGGAAGGTGTCCAGAGAAGGGCAACAAAGATGGGGAGGGGTTTGGAGCACATGGCCTATGAGGAGAGGCTGAGGGAGCTGGGGTTGCTTAGCCTGGAGAAGAGAAGGATCAGGGGAGACCTTATTGCTGTCTACAACTAGCTGAAGGAAGGTTGTAGTCAGGTGGGGTTTGGTCTCTTCTCCCAGGCAACCAGCACCAGAACAAGAGGACACAGTCTCAGGCTGTGCCAGGGGAGGTTTAGTCTGGATGTTAGGAAGAAGTTCTTCATGGAGAGAGTGATTTGCCATTGGAATGTGAAGCCCAGGGAGGTGGTGGAGTCACCATCACTGGAAGTGTTTAGGAAGAGACTGGATGAGGTGCTTGGTGCCATGGTTTAGTTGATTAGATAGTGTTGGATGATAGGTTGGACTTGAGCTCAAAGGTCTTTTCCAACCTGATTAATTCCATTCCATTCCATTCCATTCCATTCCATTCCATTCCATTCCACAAACATCAATTTTCTGGTAAGCAAAGTATTGTGCTGCAAAAACAAAACTCAAAGGACTGAATGTCATAATACTTCTGTATGTGTGTAAGACTACCTCTGAATTACTGCTCTGTTATTCTAAATAAAGGGTCTGGAAATCTAACAAAATATAAAAGGATTAAATGGTTTAATACATGGTAAAAAAAGTGGCAAGAGGCATGCCATGCAGATGGGCTGTGTCCCTAGGCTTTATCTGAGGTTCAGAGATGACTCTGCAGCAACTTTGCATTCGTGCTCCAGCTGAACAAGCATCTATTTAAATATGTCCATATTGCACTAAGGGCTGGAGTTCATGCTTAATTATAAGCACTTTATTTGCAGATATAATCAGTGTGAATTAAGCATGTGCTTAATTACTTTGCTGAACACAATCAGAGTTCTGAACTGGGTCTCACAGAACCCAAGAGAAGAGAAATCACTCCATACAGGATTCTTTCCCCACTTAACATATTTTCTTTACAACATCAGCATGACTTACACTCAAAAGTAACTTTCTCCTGCCACTTTTATACTGCTCAAAGGCTGATTTATGGTTCATTGATCCTATTAATTTAAGTTTCACAAGCAATATATTGAGGAATTTTCTCTCCTTTTTTGGGTGGTGATGGTGTTTGCTTTGTTTACATGAATCTATCTGCTATACTAGCCCAGGGAATACTGGGCTTATACTTTGTATTGCCTGGTGGGGGGATTCCAAGTAAATACACAGAAAAAATTCTCAATTGGGATTTTCTAAGAGGTTCTACCTCTGCCAAAGGTCAAGAGATTCTTCTGCAAACACATAAGGAGGTTTTTTTATCTCTGCTTGCACATGAATCCCAGCTTTCATACAATAATATTTTTGCATCCTGTCTGTTACACAAGTTTATGTATTGCCAATTGATGGGGTTAGCACAAGGAACACAGCCATCAAGTTAACAGAATAGAATTAACCAGGTTGGAAAAGACCTTTGAGATCATCGAGCCCAACCTATCACTGAATACCATCTAATCAGCTAAACCATGGCACCAAGTTCCTCATCCAGTCTCTTCTTAAACACCTCCAGTGATGGTGACTCCACCACCTCCTTGGGCAGCACGTTCCAAAGGCCAATCGCTCTTTCCATGAACAACTTCTTCCGGGTATCCAGCCTAAACCACCCATGGCACAGCTTGAGACTGTGTCCTCTTGTTCTGGTGCTGGTTGCCTGGGAGAAGAGACCAACACCCACCTTGCTACAACCTCCCTTCAGTTAGTTGTAGATAGCAATAAGGTCTCTTCTGAGACTCCTCTTCTCCAGGCTAAGCAACCCCAGCTCCCTCAGCCTCTCCTCATAGGCCATGTGCTCCAAACCCCTCCCCAGCTTTGTTGCCCTCCTCGGGACACCTTCCAGCAACTCAACATCCTTCCTAAACTGAGGGGCCCAGAACTGGATACAGGACTCAAGGTGTGGCATAACCAGTGCTGAGTACAGGGGCAGAATGACCTCCCTGCTCCTGCTGTCCACACTATTCCTGATGCAGGCCAGAATGCCATTGGCCTTCTTGGCTGCCTGAGCACAGTGCTGACTCATGTCCAGCCTACTATCAACCAGTACCCCCAGGTCCCTTACTGCCTGTCCACTCTCCAGCCACTCTGACCCCAGCCTGTAGCACTGCATGGGGTTGTTGTGGCCAATGTGTAGAACCCAGCACTTAGATGTGTTAAATCTCATGCCATTGGACTCTGCCCATCTGTCCAGCCTGTCAAGGTCCATCTGCAAGTTAAAGAAGTTACCTTATCTTTTACTTATGTATAGAGCAGAAAAAGAACAAACAAAATAATAATAATACAGCAATGTTTAGAAAAACATCATTGCTATACAAGGTTAGCAATAGTGATTAAGCTACATCACCAGCTGCCCCAATACCCTGGTTGCAGTAGGGATTTTACCAACAATGGGATGTCCTACACATGGTATCCATTTGCAGGTGGGGCTTCCAAAGTCACTTTTATATTGTTCAATAAACAAGTTTATAGTTCTAAATGCAGAAGCTTCTGACTTTACCCTCCTATTGGATTTTTCAAGAGCCTGGATAGGGCCCAGGGAGAAAGCGAGGGGGTGGTTTTTAATATTTGCCTTTGATTACACACCTCCACACAAAGCAAGGTATCTGACTACATGACCTTGATAGTCTGCCTCTAACTAAAGAAAGCTAAATTCAGACATTTCATCCTCACTAATGATTATATTCTGTCTAAGCTACATCTTTCATTAATAAACATACATACATACATACAGGATGGCCAAGGGATCAGGCCTAGCCAGCATGGCTTTAGGAAAGGCAGGTCCTGCCTGACCAACCTGATCTCCTTCTATGATCAGGTGACCTGCCTGGTTGATGTGGGGAGGCCTGTGGATGTGGTCTACCTGGACCTCAGCAAGGCCTTTGACACCGTCCCCCACAGCAAACTTCTGGCCAAGCTGGCAGCCCATGGCTTGGACAGGAGCACTCTGAGCTGGGTTAGGAACTGGCTGGAGGGCCGAGCCCAGAGAGTGGTGGTGAATGGTGCCACATCCAGCTGGCAGCCAGTCACTAGTGGTGTGCCCCAGGGATCAGTGCTGGGCCCCATCCTCTTCAACATCTTTATTGATGAACTGGATGAGGGCATTGAGTCCATCATCAGTAAATTTGTGGACGACACCAAGCTGGGGGCAGGAGTTGATCTGCTGGAGGGCAGAGAGGCTTTGCAGAGGGACCTCGACAGGCTGGACAGATGGGCAGAATCCAAGGGCATGAGATTGAACACATCCAAGTGCCGGGTTCTGCACATTGGCCACAACAACCCCATGCAGTGCTACAGGCTGGGGTCAGAGTGGCTGGAGAGCGACCAGGCAGAGAGGGACCTGGGGGTGCTGGTTGATTGTAGGCTGAACATGAGCCTGCAGTGTGCCCAGGCAGCCAAGAAGGCCAATGGCATCCTAGCCTGCATCAGAAACAGTGTGGCCAGCAGGAGCAGGGAGGTCATTCTGCCCCTGTACACTGCACTGGTTAGGCCGCACCTTGAGTCCTGTGTCCAGTTCTGGGCCCCTCAGTTTAGGAAAGATGTTGTCTTGCTGGAGCGTGTCCAGAGAAGGGCAACAAAGTTGGTGAGGGGTTTGGAACACAAGCCCTATGAGGAGAGGCTGAGGGATCTGGGGTTGCTTAGCCTGGAGGAGAGGAGACTCAGGGGTGACCTTCTTGCTCTCTACAACTACCTGAAGGGAGGTTGTAGCCAGGCAGAGGTTGGTCTCTTCTCCCAGGCAGCCAGTACCAGAACAAGAGGACACAGTCTCAGGCTGCGCCAGGGCAGGTTTAGACTGGATCTTAGGAAGAAGTTCTATACCGAGAGAGTGATTGCCCACTGGAATCAGCTGCCTGTGGAAGTGGTGGAGTCACCTTCATTGGAGGTGTTCAAGAAGAGGCTTGATGGGGTGCTTGGTGCCACGGTTTAGTTTTTCAGTTGTTTAGGTGGGTTGTATTGTATTGTATTGTATTGTATTGTATTGTATTGTATTTAGGTGGGTTGGATTGGTTGATAGGTTGGACGCGATGATCTTGAAGGTCTCTTCCAACCTGGTGTATTGTATTATTGTATTGTATTTTGTGAACTGATAATTATATAAAAAATCCTTATTAAATGAGGATAATACATATATTTTAGGAAGAAGAACTTCATAGAAAGAGTTACTGGCCTTTGGAATGTACTGCCCAGGGAGGTGGTGGAGTCACCATCACTGGAGGTGTTTAGGAAGAGACTGGATGGGTGCTTGCTGCCATGGTTTAGTTGATTAGATGGTGTTGGATGACAGGTTGGACTCAGTGACCTCAAAGGTCTCCACCAACCTGGTTAATTCTATTCTATTCTATTCTATTCTATTCTATTCTATTCTATTCTATTCTATTCTATTCTATTCTATTCTATCCTATCCTATTCCATTCTATTCCATTCCGTTCCATTCCGTTCCACTCCATTCTATTCTATTCTATTCTATTCTATTCTATTCTATTCTATTCTATTCTATTCTATATTTCACAATTAAGTAGATACCAATAATATGTAATGTTTGGTTGGGATGTCCAGCTGGTGAGGTCAGCTTTTTTGGGATCTATTTTCAGGCCACAGCACTTCATTTAGTCTTTTGGCCTACAGGTGAATCATAACCAAACATTTCTTTTATTAATACAGGTAATAGGCATAAAGGCATTGCTTTTTGTCTTTCAGTTAGTTTCTACTTATTGGTCATGGCTATGATTTGAAGCAATTATAGAAGCAGCTATGAAATATTGTCCAGAGGTTTCTGCCAGACAATCCTTAAAGCAGTTATCAAGTACTCACACTAATAGTTGTTTTCATGGAATCAATAAGGTTAGAAAAGACCTCAAAGATCATCAAGTCCAACCTCTTACCCAAGACCTCATGACTACTAAACCATGGCACCAAGTGCCACGTCCAGTCCCCTCTTGAGCACCTCTAGGGACGGTGATTCCACCACCTCCTTGGGCAGCACATTCCAATGGCAAAATCACTCCTTCTGTGAAGAACTTTCTCCACACCTTGAGCCTAAACTTCCCCTGGCACAGCTTGAGACTGTGTCCTCTTGTTCTGGTGCCGGTTGCCTGGGAGAAGAGACCAAACCCCCACCTGGCTACAGCTTCCTTCCAGGTTGTTGCAGAGAGCAAGAAGGTCTCCCCGAGCCTCCTCTTCTCCAGGCTAAGCAACCCCAGCTCCCTCAGCCTCTCCTCATAGGGCTTGTGTGCGAGGCCTCTCCCCAGCCTCATTGCCCTTCTCTGGACATGTTCAAGAGTCTCAAAGTCCTTCTTAAATTTTCATCACATACTTTCATGAAAGTTCTTTTTTTTGCTTATTAGTGCACATGCTGCCAGTACCAAATCTGTCATTGCCAGAAGAAATGATTTTATTGTTTTTCAGAATTCAAGGATTGTATCTGTTTTTTTTTCCCCTAAAACTTACAAGTTTTTGAGAGCCAAATTTGTGCTTTGTATATTCAGGATGTTTTCTGCAAACATGGAATATGTCAGAGAATACATTTTTTCTCCCCAAAATTACTTCCTCAGTAAATAATATAACTCTATATTTCTGTTCTTCACTGTTTATACAAGTTTTCAATCTATAGCTACTATCACATTGCTCACTAGTAGATAAGCTTTTCAATAAATTAATCTTTTGTGACCTTTAGCAAGATTGCTCTGACTTCTGCCTTGAGCAGTCTGCCACTATTGGCCTTTCCATATCATAACACCTCAGTCTAGGGAAAAGGCTTAGATAAAGGTTTTTGTATTTTGCTTCTTTATTTTAGCATGTGTACACTGCTATTCTTCCCTTGGTGAGCAGCATGGAATTGACTAAAAAAGTTTGTGTTTAAAATTAATTACATGAAGGCTTCATGGCAAAACGCTGTCTACTTATATTCATAGAGTCTATGGCAATGACTTCAGTGTTGATGTGGTGGGTTAACACCCTTTTCTGAGAACAAAAGAACAAAGCTGGGTGGAGGGCTTGCAGGTACTTTTCACTCCCTGCAGGGCATTTTTCGCCTGGGAAGCTGAGTCTGTTCCACTCCCCACTCCCTGCCCAGCTAGGGGATAAAAAGCAGGTCATCATAGTTGTTGGCCCCGGCTTTTCTGGCTCCTGCCTCTGCTGGATGAGAGCTACTGCAGCTGCCCTCCCTGCTCCTCTGCCACGTGGTTGGACCTGATCCTTCTCCCTGCTGCCTCCACGCTTCCTCAGAGAAAGGCTGGTTTTGTATTATTCTCTTGTTTTTGTCCCCCTCCCATCCATCCTTGTTCCTTGCCCTTGTGAACCTTTTTCCTGTTATTGTTATATATATATGTATTGCTTAAAGACAACTCTTTACCTCTCTACTTCCAAGCCGACTCCAAATTATTGTTTGGTGGATTTGCTCCTTCCTTTTCTCCCCTCTCTGTTGGGAGGGAGGAGGGGGGGGAGTGGGGGAGAGATTCTCAGCCTTACCCCCACCTGAGCTCTTAACTCCCAGTTAAGGCTCAAACCACCACAGTTGGTTTTCACAGAATCATAGAATTGATAAGTTTGGAAAAGACCTCAGAGGTCATCAAGTCCAACCTGTCACCTAACACCTCATGACTATCTAACCCATGGCTTCAAGTGCCACATCCAGTCGCCTCTTGAGCACCTCCAGGGACCTCCTTCCAATGGCTAACAACTCTCTCTGGGAAGAACTTTCTCCTCACCTCCAGACTAAACTTCCCCTGGTGCAGCTTGAGACTCTGTCCTCTTGTTCTGCTGTTGGTTGGCTGGGAGAAGAGACCAACCCCCACCTGGCTACAACCACCCTTCAGGTAGTTGTAGACAGCAATAAGGTCTCCTCTGAGCCTCCTCTTCTCCAGGCTAAACAACCCCAGCTCCCTTAGCCTCTCATAGGACTTGTGCTCAAGGCCTCTCCCCAGCCTCGTTACCCTTCTCTGGACCCGTTCAAGCCTCTCAATGTCATTCTTAAATTGAGGGGCCCAGAACTGGACACAGATTTTTGACCTACAGCAGTGTGTTGTGTGTCCATGTTGAGGTTTGGTAGTGAAGGGGTTGTAGGGTAGCCTATGTGAAGAAAGTCTGGGGCTGCCCCATGCTGGATACAGCCAGTTCCAGCTGATTCTAACAGACCCATGCCAAGGTACATCTGAGGTCCTCAGCCAGGATGGCAGCATCTCTGTGATAATATATTTGAGAAAGAACAAAGGAAAATCACAGAATAGGAGGAAGGTATAAAAAGAGAGAGAAATGAAAAGGAATGTCAAGATAAGAGAAGCAAGAGTGAAGCAGGTGTCTCAGGCACTGGGGCAGGAGTGACTATTTCCCTGCAGCCCATGGCAGACCACACCAGAGAAGACATCCACATTACAGCTCATGGACTACCTCATGCTAGAGCACCTGGTTGTTCCCTAACAGACCTGTGACCCATGGAAAGCCTACAGTGGAGCAGTTTTATCCTGAGGACTGCAGACTGTGGAAAGACCATGATGGAGTAAGTGAGAAGTGTGAGGAGGAAGGTTGGGGGTGGATAGAGAACTGTTCTAAACTGACTTGCAGTATCCTATTCCCTATCTCCCCCATGCTGCCAGGTGATAGAAGTGAAGGAGGTAGAGGAGTTGGGAATGAAGGAGAAAAGTTGAACCTAATTAAACAGGACATAAGTGAGTGTAAAATGTTTTCATTTTTTCCAACTCTGTTTCGCCTCTGACAGTAATTGGCAAGTAGTTTCCTTCTCCTTATCTAAGCCCATGAGCTGTTTCATCTTATTTTCTCTGCCCATTCTGTTGAAGAGGGGGAGAGAGAAAGCAGCTACATGGATGTCTGGTAGCCAGCCAAGTTCTGGGGCCCAGACCTGGACACAGGTGAGGTCTCACCAGCGCAGAGTAAAGTGACAGAACCACCTCTCTGGGTCTGCTGGCAACACATCTTTGGATGCAGCCCAGGATGCGATTTTCCTTCTGGGCTGCAAGTGCACACTGCTGCTCAAGTCCAGCTTCTGGTCCATCAGCACCCCCAAGTCCTTTTCCACAGGGCTGCTTTCTGTCACCTCATGCCCTAGTGTGTATTGATAGTGAGGATTGCTCTGGCCTCACCTCACCATGTATTGTCCTTATTTCCTGGGGGAAAAAAATATTTATAATTCCCTGAATGCTGTTTTGCTTCTTGTGTAAGCTTGAAGTCCTCTTTGCTCATTTTTCTCCTTTACAATTTCATATGTATTGCTACTTGGAAAAGATAAAAGAAGATAAAAAAGGAAAAAAAGGCTACAGTTGCTTTTTGGACTTATCTTTATAATTCCCATTTGCTTTTAAATGTGTTCCCCTGAGATGTTTACATGCCTCAGTTGCTTTCAGTGTTTCAAAGACAGCTTTAGAGTCAGAAGTGGCTTAGAGCTACAGGGTTTTGGTTATATAAACTTTAATTACATTGCAGAAAATCAGAAGTTTGGTTAGATAAATTTATGCTGAAATCCTCACACCTTAAGCCTAACTTCTGTCTCTTCTGTTATGAAGTTCACCTCCATTGCATCACCTGCTACACAGTTTGAAGACACTATCTTAAATTCTGTTATAACCTTTTGAAAGTTGAGTTTCCATAACAAAACTTTTTCCCTCTGAAGTATGGATGTCAATAACATATTTAATATGATCCTAGTTAACATTACAGTCTTTATTCCCACTTTAATTTTATATGGATAAACAAAATAAGCTCTCTGAAGAAACAATGCTCTAGTTAATGTAATCTGTAGAAAGCTTAAGAAAGCTCCATGAATGCTCAAATATTTCACTCTATAAGGTGCACATTCTGAAGCTCAGGTTGCTCTTCTGAAACCCATCATATTATAAAGATGACAGAGAACATGAGTTCATCCTTTATATTAATTTCCAATTTGGATGAAGCAAAGCTTCAGGAGGTTAAATGTTTTTCTTCCCTTCTGCCACCAGCATCAAATTTAAGTACCAGCATTTTTCAGTTTGGGGTCAGCAGCAAAAAATGTGATATCATGCTTTAGACCTTGAAATATATTCCAAATTCATATATACAGCAAGGAGTGTAAGCATGACATTGGACATCTCGTTGACATTTTTAATTCAAATTGTCTTGGTTTTGCATGACAAGTTTTGGTAGTGGGAGGGTCTATGGTAGTTGTTTCTGTGACAAGCTGCTAAGTTATCCCACGTTCAATACAGCTAATACTGGCCAGCCCCAAAACAGAGCTCTTGCTGGTCAAGGCCAAGCCCACCAGCAGCAGTGATAGCATCTCTGCAATAATGTATTTCAGAAGGGAATAAAGTTGCTGCTCAACAGGAATTGCAGCAGAGGAATGAGCATTTGTGAGAGAAACAGCTCTGCAGACACCAAGGGAAAGGAGGTGCTCCAAGTGCCAGAGCAGAGATTTCTTTGACGCCTGTGGTGAAGACTACAACGAGGCAGGCTGTCCCTCTGTAGCTCATGGATGACCCTATGCCAGAGAAGGTAGATGCTCACAAAGAAGAGTGTGACCTTATGAGAGCCCACGCTGAAGCAGTCTTTCCCTGAAGGGTTGCATTTGTGAAGAACTACAGAATCCTACGGAAAGGATCCATGTTAGAGAAGTCTGTGAAAGACTACACCTATGGGAGGGGCCTTACACTGTTCTAGGGGAAGAGAGTGAGGAGGGAGAGGCAGAGACTACATGTGATGAACTGACTGCGACGACCATTCCCCATCACCCTGTGTCACTCAGAGGAGGTTATCAATAAAACTGGGAGAGAAACTGAGCCAAGGAAGAAAGCAAAAGGTGGAAGGAAGGTGTTTTAAGATTTAGGTTTATTTCTTATCTAGGACATTTTATTCTTATCTGGTTGCGGGTTTTTTGTTTGCTTTGTTTTGTCTCTCATTTAGAGAATGAATATGAAATACAACAAGATCGTCTCTTCTGCTTGACATTTGAGCTACATTATTCCCTAAAATGTTTAATCCACCCACTCAACCTTCACTCTTCCCACAATTTTTCCAATTTTAGTATGGCATCCTTTTCATCATCAATCTGCAAGGGTTGTCTAAGTTTCATTTTATGTCCCAGGAGTGGCTTGTGATGCACAAGGTATCTTTCACTGAGCACACAGATGATCAACATGACTGTCTTTCTGATCATGGGCACATCATGTCCAAAGTTAGGTAAGGCTAAGACAGACAAGTGTGTGTAGGACATTCTCCTGTGCTTGACCCTCTTCTACCCTCAACAATAGTCTCTTATCTTAGGTTTTAAGTACATTGCAAGAAGAACTATACGTTAAAGGGCAGGACCTTGTGCTGATTGTAAAATATCACTTGGAGAATAGGAAGTTTCTGTGGGAAGAAAAGTGATTCAAGAACAAATGATGAGGGACCTATGTGTAGAAAAATCAATGCTCAAATGCTAGCAGCTTCTGTAAAGCCCATTCTAAAATAAACTAATGTTTTAATTCCTCACTGAATCTTTATTTTATAATCTCTCATAACAATTACTATAAGTAATGATAATAATGGTTATCATTGTCAATAAAAATTTCATAGTATCATAGTATCAGTCAGGGTTGGAAGGGACCACAAGGATCATCAAGTTCCAACCCCTCTGCCATGGGCAGGGACACTCTACCCTAGATCAGGCTGGCCAGAGCCTCATCCAGCCTGGTCTTAAACACCTCCAGGGAGGGGACCCCTCATGTCCAGCCTGGATCTTCCCACCTCCAGCTTCATTCCATTCCCCCTAGTCAATTTAAACCCTAGGTCTCTAGGGAATTTATTCTGGGCCACTTTCTGATATCCTATCAATGGTAAATCCATGTCCTTCAACCTTTACATTCCCATCACAGGCTGTTTGAATCAACTAGCTTAAACCTCATTTTGCAAAGTCTTTCAAGTATCAGCAGCATCTCTCAGAAATGTATTCAAATCCTCTCAAATGATGCTTTCCTTTCACTTTTAAATTATTTCCTTTTAAAAGTAAAGTTCTTATGACCCACATCACATGGTAATAGAGAAAAAATAAGACTGATACAAGTTAAAAGGAAATAGGTGATGATGTTGATTTTGAAACTGTTGGTCCTAAGCATGTAATTTACATTCAAAATTGTTTTTCTGATGAATTGTTTCTGATGGGTCGTGGGGTTTTTTTTGTTGACTTTCACTTAGAGATGTAATCCATTTTTATTCATGTGCAGGTTTGTTTATTTGGAAAGAAGTGAATTAATTCTCTCTGGCATATGTTGCAGGTTTGCCTCTTATGTAACAGAGCTTCTTTCAAAGTCTGAATTAGCATTCTGCCTAGACAAGATCTGAAAATGATTGTGGCTTTATTGACATACAGGAGAAGCAATGTAAAATTGAACATGATCATTTGAAACCTAGATGACATCTCAGTATTGCAGTGTTGGCAAACAAAGGTTAAGAGAAGCTGTGTAGTAAAAATTACCTTTAGATTGGACTGACATTTTAACATTATTGATGCTAACATTGCAGAAGCTGTGGTGAAAGGAAAGGGAAGTGTTTCAGGATTCGGGAAATCCTCTGGAAATGTGAGATGATTATGATCTTTTGGGTCATTAATCCCATGTAATATAAAGTGTCCCACTATGGCAAAAGTAGAAGTAGGGACAGGATTGGAGATGAGGTCTGTTTTGAGGAACCAGGCTTCTTATTTCCCCTCTCTGGATACACAAAACAGCTGTAATGCTCCAGCTGTGTGGTGCAACAAAACTAAGGAATCTATCATTCACTTTTTCTCCAGCCCCATGCCCTGATCTCAGCTGGAGTGAAAGTCAGATATGAGTTTCAGAAGGGGCTCCAAGAGTTTCCCAGTCTTGCTTCTTGAGGGTCTAGGACTGTGAAGTACTCTGTGGCACACACTCACCCATGCTATAAATCACAGGGTTGAGACTACTTGGAGACTAAGCCTGTATTCTGCCTGAACAAAAAGCATTAGAAGATGTCTCTCATGGGATACTAGAAGGCTATCTACTCCACTAGAGCAGGATGGGGTTACAAGTGAAATATTCTTAATTTCTTAGGCAATAGAATTTGCAAGCATAGCACAATATGGTCGGAGTCTGAACTCACAAAAATCAGTAGCTTGGAGTCTCTTTAGAGACTGACTGACAGACAGATAGATAAACAGAAAAGTCACAACAGATAAACAGCAAAGTCACTGACTTATTTCCATGATTCCCTTGAAGTGGGACCCATCTCTCTTTTCATCTATTTTCATTTAGATTAGTTATTCATAATTTTGTATTTCAAAGCTTCAATTTAAAGTTTTACTACATCTCCATTATTAATTTAATACTGAGTTAATTATAAAGATAATTTAAAAGGCTCTTTAATTTCCAAAGAGGATTTTTCTACTTATTAGCTATATCTGAAATGAGACTGATGGAATGTAGAGGGGCTTTTTAAAATACTATGAGTTATGCAGTTTAATGCGAAAATATAAGCTTAATTAAACTTGGGAAAAAAAAAAAACCACCCACTAAAGTTAAATGGAATTAGTAATGAAACTTATTGTAATGGAACTGCTTACCCTCACCTGAGTGAATGGCCAGATTATTTTAGAGAAGAGAATTTTGATGTATGTCTGAGAAGCTGAGAGTGACTTCTTGGCAATCTAGAACTGCCTTCAACAGTTTACCATACTAAGTATGAATGCCAGAATTCAATTCTCAGAATTGAACTTTGATACTTAGTTTGCTATAGACATTAATTGTCAAGAAGGTCTATAGAATAGAATAGAATAGAATAGAATAGAATAGAATAGAATAGAATAGAATAGAATAGAATAGAATAGAATAGAATAGACCAGGTTGGAAGAAACATTCGAGATCAAGTCCAACCTATCATCCAACACCATCTAATCAATTAAACCATGGCATCAAGCACCCCATCCAGTCTCCTCCTAAACACCTCCAGTGATGGTGACTCCACCACCTCCCCAGACAGCACATTCCAATGGCCATCACTCAGTCTATGAAGAATTTCTTCCTAACATCCAGACTAAACCTCCCCTGTTGCAGCTTGAGACTCTGTCCTCTTGTTCTGGTGCTGGGTGCCTGGGAGAAGAGACCAAACCCCACCTGGCTACAACCTCCCTTCAGGGAGTTGGAGAGAGCAATAAGGTCTCCCTTGAGCCTCCTCTTCTCCAGGCTAAGCAACCCCAGCTCCCTCAGCCTCTCCTCATAGGCCTTGTGCTCCAAACCCCTCCCCAGCTTTGTTGCCTTTCTCTGGGCACACTCCAGCAACTCAACATCTTTCCTAAACTGAGGGCCTCAGAGTTCAGAGGGATGACCATACGTAGACTTAATCATCACACTGTATCATTTTCACTATAAAATGGTCTGTTTTTTCTGCTAATTATCACAAAACTGGAATTTCATTATTTACTACTACAAGCTTAAGAAAAACATAGTATCATAGTATCATAGTATCAGTCAGGGTTGGAAGGGACCAGAAGGATCATCTAGTTCCAACCCCCCTGCCATGGGCAGGGACACCCTACACTAGATCAGGCTGGCCAGAGCCTCAGCCAGCCTGGTCCTAAATACCTCCAGGGATGGGGCCTCAACCACCTCCCTCGACAACCCATTCCAGGGCTTCACCACTCTCATGGGGAAGAACTTCCTCCTCACGTCCAGCCTGAATCTCCCCACCTCCAGCTTCATTCCATTCCCCCTAGTCCTATCACTCCCTGATAGCCTGAGAAGTCCCTCCCCAGCCCTCTTGTAGGCCCCCCTTGTACCTTTTTTTTCCTATCCCCCCCCCCCTTTAATTTATAAGCATTACTGCTTGCTTGAATAGTTCCTTGTTATTCATCAAGGTGAACATTGGGTTTGGGTTTTTTTAAATTATTTATTATTATTTTAATTTCCCACAAAACAGCAACAACAACAAAACAAGCAAAAGACAAGATAGAAGCCCCCCAAAAAAACTTAAATGTACAGTAGTCATGTTATCAAAAAAGCAGATAAAGACATTTTTCCCTCCCTTTTTCTTAGAGCTGCCAGTATAAAATTACATTCATTAGTCAGGTGGCCCTTCTTGACAATGGTTTCCCAATCATTCTTAAGCAAAAAATAGCTCTCTATAGAGCAAAAATATAAGCAGATATTTGCTGGGAGACTGCAAACTTTAAATCACCCTGTGTCTGATTTCCTGTTAACTTGAAGAATCCACGTGAAGTAAGACAAAATTCTATTTTTTAATAATCACACTCCTTTGCATTACAAAAGCAATGAGACTCTACAACCTACTTAAAACCAAATACTTTACTCACTTGTCTTGCTTTGGGCATGCTGTTACTAGATGCTATGGAAGTGAAAAGCAGGTTCAGACAATTAAGGTAAAAGTTCAACTCAAAATACAGTGTTTATATTTATGCTATAAACGTAACATACCTCCCATCACAGAATCACAGAATCACCAAGGTTGGAAGAGACCTCAAAGATCATCGAGTCCAACCTGTCACCACAGACCTCATGACTAAACCACGGCACCAAGTGCCACATCCAGTCCCCTCTTGAACACCTCCAGGGATGATCACAACCCACAGAGACCAAATTTATACCACTAATGGAGTTAAAAGAGCGATTGTGATCCAAAAGCAGTTGTCCGTGGTATGATTAACCTTGTTAAGCACATGTATTTATTGCCATTTGAGATTCTTTGATATATCTGCCTTGGTCTCCATCTTCTGATATGGTGAAGTGTGATTCTTCCACAGTTTGTGAGTTGTATCTATAGGGATCTCTCAGGTGTCCTGTATCCTAATCCTTCTCCAATGACACTAGATTCCCATTTAGCTACCCAATTCCTCTCTCTATTGACCATCATAGGAAAGCCATCTAGGTCACATACATATACAGACACTCATATTTAGTTTATTTAATCTTGATTACTTAATCTTCTCTCCTAGAGGCCCTGGAAAGTTAGCAGCTCCAACATTTTTTTGTTAGGCAAACAGAAGAGTCAGCCTCACTACATGGCAAATTTATAGAGCTGGAAGCATGGAAGCTTTTTATGAGGCATATGAAGGAAAAAAAGAATATAAAAAGATTACCAGTATAGCCAGCATTGATTTCTCAAGGGAAAAAATAAGGTTTCCTTGTTCTGAATAAATCTGGGGCTGCAGGGCTGTGCACTACATTTATCTTGATTATATCAAGTTTTCCGTGTGTTATTCCACAGAGTCCTGGTAGCCAAACTGAAGAGACAAAGATTAGATGGGTGAACTACAAGATGAATGAAACATCTGTCCAGTCAGACTTAAAGGGTGATGTCCATGTACCTAATGATCAGTTGTAAATCTTTTTCCTCAGGAACTGGTACAATTTAACAGTCACCTCAGTGAGGATTCACCCATCTCAGATTTGTGGATGACTTCAAATTGTTTGTCATAGCTGATATGCTGGAGACCTGGGCTTATTTTGCCAAGGAGCCCCAACAAGAGGGAGAAACAGTCCAAATGAGTCGCATAACGCTCACTAAACACAATCCCCAAGTCTTGTACTTAGGATGCAACAAGTCTATCACCAGTCCAAGCATGTCTTTGTGAAAGGACCTGGGATCCTACAGGACAACAAGATGACTTTCCAATAATGAAGAATAAATAGCTACTGGGTTATATTAGCAAGAGTGTAGTTAGCAGATGGAGGCAAATGGTTACTATTCTTCACTCGGCGATTGTGAATTCAGCGTGTTAGCAATTTATCAAGAGAAAGCACTATGTCTGGATTTGTATCCCCAGTAATAGAGAGGTATCAACAAACACTCTAGTGGAGAATCACCAAGATGGATAGAGAGGCTAAAGTATGAGATGTATCAGAAGAAGGTGAAGAGACATTGTTTTGCTTAGCATGGAGAAAACAAGGGTAACTGAGGAGGAGTCTAATTTCAGTCTTTCATTACCTGCAGGGGGGTTATAAAGAAGACAAAGCAAGATTTGTCTCTTGGATAGGTACAGCAAAAGAACAAGAGCTAGTAACCACAGAAATATTCTCATTGTGTATATTTTTCACTGTGACAGGAATCAAGCCCTGGACGAGATTGCACAGAGGCAGCAGAATCTTCCTCCTCCCTGGTGGTTTCCAGAATTGAACTCTTCAAGACCCTGGGCTGTCCTGCTTTGAGCAGGAGGTTGAATAGACCTGAGTCACCTGCCCTCCTGCAGTTTCCCCCTTACAGAGAAAATAACCAACAAACCTTTCCCACAGAAACATTTTACACTATTCTATTCCCTCACCCTTCTGATACAATTTTACTTCTTTTGAAGCTGAATCTCTTAATCTGATGAGGCAGTCTCATGTATTTACAAATCTTGGCAGTATATGGCAATTTTCAGAATGCCATCCCCAAGTCCAAATGCAGCTCCTGACTTAAGAAATTGCCTCTGAAGAGGCAAGAGAAAACAATAAGAAAATCTTTAATCAAAAAGATAACCGACTGGCAAAAAGTGGAAACTGACTTCCAAACCTCCTCAAAACATTTCACTGTGGGAAAAAAAAATAAAATATGTTTTAATATTTTTTAAATAATTTTTTAGGGTTTTTTTTTTCAAACTTACAAAAATTGCCAGACAACAGATTTATTTTCTTCATGCCCTTTTCATTGTATTTCCTCCCCTTTTGGAGTGGAGAGATTCAATTTACAGAAGAGTGCAAACAAATGAATAGTGAGACTTATCTGTAATATCACCAAGCTAACACTGTAACATGCTTCTGAGGGTTTTCAAGACAGCTGTTTCATCTTGTTTGATTGTATTCTGGCATTAGTATTCAGCCCACATTGGAAGAAAGCAGAAAGGGCCATGTTACACTTTCCACTGTGCTTGTTTGTGAATTGAAGCGTAAGCTGACATCCTGTAGTAGAGTCAAGGAATGGAAGCAGCACAGTTCATAAACCTGCTTTGCTCAGGTTTCACCACACTAAAATATAAATCCTTGAGGCTGATTTTACTCAGTAAGACATTCTGCCCTATTTTTGCCTTACAGAAAAAGACGGCTTACCTAATTTTATTTGCTATTTTAAATATTGCAATACCACTGGATTGAGTAGTGAATTTACAACCATAGCACCAGATGTAGAATACCATAAACAGATGCAAACAGTGTGTTAGAAATAATGCACTTCAGACAGTTACAGTTGAAATGAGAGTAAGCCAATCCAGCACAGCAAGTAAATCTAGCTGTGATATTTACCTTGGGTGTAAGAGGCAGAAGTTCAATATTGCTTCATTTGGATTCACATTGAAGATTTGAACTGGAATGTTCCTAATTGTTCTAATCAACTGATCACTTTTAAACGTTTTCCCCCTTTCCTTCCCTTTTAGATATTTGTAATATTTTCCACAAGTTAAAAGTGGAAGACTGATTTAATCAGTTCTAAAGCTTAATGACAGAGCCTCCATTTGTGAATACAATACAATACACCAGGTTGAAAGAGACCTTCAAGATCATCGCATCCAACCTATCAACCAATCCAACCCACCTAAACAACTAAACCATGGCACCAAGCACCCCATCAAGTCTCCTCCTGAACACCTCCAATGAAGGTGACTCCACCACCTCCACGGGTTGCTGATTCCAATGGGCAATCACTCTCTCTGTATAGAACTTCTTCTTAACAGCCAGCCTAAACCTCCCCTGGCACAGCCTGAGACTGTGTCCTCTTGTTCTGGTACTAGCTTTTATTTGATTCTAGTAAATAGCTCTTGTCTCCTGAAGACTGTAGTTAAAATTTAATGCAGTTTATCTCCATCAAAATATCTCTTTTATTTATCAGTATCTCACACTAAATTCAGAACTTCTATAGCAGTGTACCTAATTTCTGATTAGAAGTTAACCACCTCAACATCATTATGATGTTGAGGTAATTAACAGGACAAGGAGCAATGGATGGAAGTTGAAGCATAAGAAGTTCTGTGTAAATATGAGGAAAAATTTTTCCCTGTGAGGGTGACAGAACACTGGAACAGGCTGCCCAGGGGGGTTGTGGAGTCTCCCTGTCTGAAGATGAAATTCAAGACCTGCCTGGATGTGGGTGACCTAGTAAGGGTAATCCTGCTCTGGAAGGGGACTAGATGATCTTCCGGGATCCCTTCCAACCCCTAACATTCTGTGTTTCTGTGTAATTTAGTACAACTTCTTCCTCACCCTGCATGTCAAGGCAAACCAGAGAGCTAGCGAGTGGTAGAGTACAATGGCTTCAAGCTCTTCAGGTCTTGAAGCTCCAATTTCTTCAGAAACACTCCAGACTTTGGATCCTAATGCTAATCCTAATGGATCCTTCACTGATCTGAGATCTATGTGGAAGATGCAGTATGAGTCTGCTTGAGGCCTGTAGGTGATTAAGCTGCAGTTCCCATGTCAAAGCAGTGCTCCATGCCTCGCAGTAGGGCTATGCTGGAAAACAGGCTGTTGGGCAGACCAAGCTTGTTGCAATAGAACATACTAAGAATGATCTTAGTTTTGAAAACTAAACTCACTCATGTGCCCAGCTATTGTCAGCCACTAAGAAATGGAAGTGGCCTCTGTCACCTCCTACTTGTGACCTGTTCCCCGGACAATTTTTCCTTCATGAAGTTACATCTTGTCTAATGGAACTGATAGATCTGTGGCCCACAGTGCCAGGAAGACTGTTCACTGCTATAATAAATTATTAAACTATTTCTCAGGGACAGGTTTCCCTGGCTGCTTCTCTCTACTTTGCTGTTAATCATTCCATATACATTGGATTTAACCTTTAAAATTTAAACCATAGCAGAGTACCATCTTTCTGTTTCAGAATGTTTGTGTGACATATAAGTGAAGAAGGGAGTGTGCTTGATGATTCAAGGGAAAAATGAAACTTAAGCATGCCTTTGAGTCTTAGTTTACAGATAAAAAGTAAACTTCAAAAAGCTCAGACAACAATGGGAGCTTAATACAGTGGTCACTATATTAATGTTCTGAGCATCTGAACTGATTCCTGTCTAAGCCTGTTGTGACAATTTCAGGCTATCCCTTTAAAAGTTAGCTGCAGATTTTTGAGCAGACGAGTGAAAAAGCATAAACAATTCACAGCTGGGTGTAAAAAGGAAAACAAAAGATTATTCTAAATGGATTTCATTGGCCAGATGTGTGAAGGGGACCCTTAGCAGTCTTGTTTCCCACATTCATTCCTTTCCCTTTTCTCTGGCTAATTAAACATAGGAAGGAGCAGGGAGGTTAGGGGAGATGCTGGGCAGTTTTCCCTGTTCAGGAGGGTTTCCATGCTGTTTTCTGCCTGTAAATACCTGTATAATATTGTAACTACTGTATATTTGTACATATTCATTGCAGTCCATCATAGTGTAGTTATTGCTTGTAAATACAGCTTCCATTTGCTTCCCCAACTGAGTGAGCCGAGTTTTCATTAATGTGGTGGTAAATTCCAAAACCATTACACCTGTCTTCTTTCTAGGACACTTTTTATTTTTTACTTTCCACCAATGAATAGAATAGAATAGAATAGAATAGAATAGAATAGAATAGAATAGAATAGAATAGAATAGAATAGAATAGAATAGAATTAACCAAGTTGGATGAGACCTTTGTGGTTGTCAGGTCCAACCTATCATCCAATACCATCTAATCAACTAAACCATTGCACCAAGCACCCCTTCCAGTCTCTTCCTGAACACCTCCAAGGATGGTGACTCCATCACCTCCCTGGGCAGCACATTCCAATAGCAAATAACTTTTTCTATGAAGAATTTCTTCCTATGATCCAGCCTAAACCTCCCCTGGCGCAGCTTGAGACTGTGTCTTCTTGTTCTGGTGCTGGTTGCTAGAGAGAAGAGACCAACCCCCACCTATCTACAACCTCCTTTCAGGTAGTTGTAGACAGCAACAAGGTCTCCTCTGAGCCTCCTCTTCTCCAGGCTAAGCAGCTCCAGCTCCCTCAGCCTCTCCTCATAGGGCTTGTGCTCCAAACCCCTCCCCAGCTTTGTTGCCATTCTCTGGACATGCTCCAGCAACTCAATATCTTTCCTAAACTGAGTGCCCCAGAACTGGACACAGTGCTCAAGGTATGGCCTAACCAGTGCTGAGCACAGGGGCACAATGACTTCCCTGCTCCTGCCAGCCACACTATTCCTGATCCAGGCCACAATGGCCACCTGGGCACACTGCTGGCTCATGTTCATCCTACTATCAACCAGTACACCCAGGTCCCTTTCTGTTTGGCAGCTCTCCAGCCTGTAGCACTGTATGGGGTTGTTGTGGCCAATGTACAGAACACAGCACTTAGATATCCTGTGTGCTTGCTCTTGCGCTGTTGTGCATCTGTTTTACAACCAGAGTTCTGAAGGCATCAAAGCACTTAGGCAACTCAGATCCTTTGAGATTTCCACATTTGACAATCCCTTCACTTACTTCTAGGAATATCTCTCATGCAAACCATCTCCACTTATTCAAGTAGTCCCCTGGTTTCTGCATTCTTCTGAAGTTGTGAGACACTTATTTTTATATCCTAAATTCACCTTCACATGTATCTGGCTTCTATCTAATTTAAAGCAGGACACTGAAACTCAGTCTTTTATACTAAGAACACCCTATGCCATGGCTTCAAGGGAGTTTATGGAACAGCTTTCTCTCAGTGTTTCCAGATGTTGTTACTCCATCAGATATTCACCACGACAGGCAAATACTGCAATTCAGTAGTGATTATGCATCCATGTGAAATAATTAACTTAAAGTCTATGGTTCAAATCAATATTCAAGAGTTTGGACATGATGGACCAGTTTTGCACAAGAGAGTGAGAAATGCTGCAGTTTTGTAGGAGACTGGAGGGCTACTGGATCCTGCTTTCACTTCAAATTCAGTACAAGAAAGATTTGTGAAAGGGTCATCCATATTTCAGGCACTCCCAAACCACTTTGGTATCAGGGAAGCTGGGAAATCACTGTTTCCTCCTTTCTATTTGCTGTGAGTGCACTCACTGAGCTTTAGAATAGAGTTCACAGCTGTCAAACTTGAGCAGGGGCAAGCATGTGTCTCCATCCTGATGTATGTCTGATAGTTCTGTTTTCCCCTCTCCTAGGAATTTCCTACTGGTTGCACTAAATGCCTTCAAACATAACTAGAAGCAATATCTATTATAAAAAAAAGCATTCTACAGAAAGAAATGTCAGCAGGATAGCAGTTGTAACACATACCTTTAAGTAAACAGTCATTTGAAACACTAATCATAATCTTGATGATAATAATTATGTATTGGTATTCAAAGCATTCTGCTCTCAAGAAGTATCTTGCAAGAAAATACATTTATTCTCTTGCTGAAGCAATCAAGATTGAAGTCAGGTGTATGAATGATCATCTCATTCACAAATCAGTACAACAGCAATACATACAGTGATTTTTTTTTGATCATCTGTGTTACTAAAACAGAACCAGACACATCACACATCAATTTGGCACCTGAGGAAAAAGGTCAGTGACACTCAGATGTCTATACTAGGATAAGAGTAGTTCATCTGTGTCCCATCTGAAACCAACTTACACAGGCTGACAATTTTTTTAGGAAGTGGCACAGCAAAACTAGAACCCAAGAATGGAGAAGGGTGTTTCTGGTGGTAAAACCTTGGCAAGCAGCCAAGCAAAAGTATAGCTCACTTTCCATCAGTGTTATACATGAGATACATGACAAAGAGATTTACCCACAGTTTTTGCCAAACCAGAAATCTTTGTGCTCTCCGTCTTTGTACTGCATGTAGATATGTTGCTGTAAGAACTGGACCAGTTGCTGGCTTATCATAGAATCAACCAGGTGGGAAAAGACCTCAGAGATCATCAAGTCCAGTCTATTATGTAATACCTAACACCTCATGACAACTAAACCATGGCTTCAAGTGCCATGTCCAATCCTTTTTTGAACACCTCCAGGGACGGTGACTCCACCACCTCCCTGGGCAGCACATTCCAACGGTGAAAGACTCTCTCAGTGAAGAACTTTCTCCTCACCTCCAGCCTTCCTCTGGTGCTGCTTGAGACTGTGTCCTCTTGTTCTGGTGCTGGTTGATTGAGAGAAGAGGCCAACCCCTTCCTGGCTACAACCTCCCTTCAGGTAGTTGTAGAGAGCGACAAGGTCGCCCCTGAGCCTCCTCTTCTCCAGGCTAAACAACCCCAGCTCCCTCAGCCTCTCCTCGTAGGGCTTGTGCTTGAGACCTCTTTGCAGCCTCATTGCCCTTCTGTGGACACGTTCAAGTATCTCAATGTCCTTAAATTGAGGAGCAAGAAGAACATTGTATTTATGCAGCAAAAAGTGAGCATTATCACTTAAGAAAGGAAAAAATATATTCATAAGAATATTTAGAAAATCCTAATTGATACTTGAGAGAATTCTCTCTTGAATATGTAAGTTACCTGGGGATGTGGTGAATACATTAAGAACTGATGAATGTCTCAAAAAAGATAAGATCATCCTGAACACCCACCTGATGTGTCATCCAAGCCCAGCAACACAGCAGTTGCCCAGGGAGTGTGGTGAACAGTGGAAGGCAAAGAGGGGCTGAGGCCACCTGGTGCTGACCCCTGCAGACACACAGAAGGCCTCCTGGAAATCCACTTATGCATTGTTGACATGAGCCAGGTGAAGATATGATAAATGAACAGTACAAAACCCTCTGAGTTATGCCTGCATGAGTGGAGAGAAAAACATCACTGTAAACACTACGAGCTGGAGTGATGCCACCCAGGACATCACAAGCTGAAGGGACTTCAGCAACATCTTCCTTGGATGTCTCTCCCCTCCTCACTGTCCAAGACAGAAAAGAACCCAGGGGTGGCAAGTATTACTCTCCACCTCTCCTGCTCTCTCTTTCTCCACTCTCTCCCTCCCTTTTCTTTATTTCTCTGTTCTGTTTGCTCCATTTCTCTCTTTGTGATAAATAGTCTTGTCTTGATGTATGACCTCATTTGTGTCTTAATTTCCCTCATAGGAATGTTCAAAACAGGACTGAGTCTCCTTCCCAACCTTCATATCAAGACAATACTCTATGAGGTCTCAATGCCCTTTGTATGATGTGAGTATAAATGAAAACAAAATCATTAATGTCTTCTGAACTATTCTAACAGAGTCTGGTGTTTCTCAGTTTTTGCATGGTTTAAGTGAAAGCAAACTTATTTAGATTTGTTCTGCTGTACATTGTACTTTACTATGACTGAATGAATCACAGAAAACATCTGCTTGAAAGAGACCTCAAAGATCATCCAGTCCAACCTTTGCCCCAGAACTGAAGGGTCGAAATCATGTCCCTAAGTACCAGGGCCACACACTGCTTAAACACCTCCTGGAACGGTGGCTCCACTACTGCCCTGGGCAGACCATTGCAATGTTTGATACGCCTCTCTGTGAAGAAGTATTTCATAGCATCAACCCTGAACCTCCTCTGGTGCATCTTGAAACATTTCCTCTAATCCTGTTGTTACTTGACACCAAGGAGAAGAGGCTGGACACACCTCGCTTCAACCTCCCTTCAGGTAGTTGTAGAGAGTAAGGAAGTCTCCCCTTAGTCACCTCTTCTCCAGACTGAAAAACTCCAGCTCCCTCAGACACTCCTTGTAGGTCATGTGTTCCAAGCCCTTCACAATCCTTGCTGCCCTTCTTTGGAGTCACTCCATCACCTCAATATTCTTCCTGTAGTGAGGGGCCCAGAACTGAAAACAGTACTTGAAGTGTGTCCTCACCAGTGCTGAATCCAACCCAATTCAACCCATTCCAACCCACCCAAACAGCCATGATCTAGTTGTTTGAGTGGGTTGGATTGGTTGATGGGTTCGACGCGATGATCTTGAAGGTCTCTTCCAACCTGGTTTATTGTATTGTATTGTATCAAATACAGGGGGAAGATTGCTTCCCTGTTTCTCATACAAGCCAGGATGCCATTGGCTTTCTTGGCCACGTGGGCACAATGCTGACATATTTAATTGGCTGTCAACCAGTACCCCCAGGTCTCTCTCAGCGTCGTAGCTTTCCAACCACACATCCTCCAGTCCGTAACTTGCTGAGGGTCCGTTACGACCCAGATGGAGGACTTAGCACTTGACCCCTTCAGGTTAGGAAGGAGAAATTGGGAGCAAAATACAAAACCACGTGAGTTGAGATATGGAGAGTTAAATAGGATAGAATAGAATAGAATAGAATAGAATAGAATAGAATAGAATAGAATAGAATAGAATAGAATAGAATAGAATAGAATAGGATAGGATAGAATAGGATAGGATAGGATAGGATAGGATAGGATAGGATAGGATAGGATAGGATAGGATAGGATAGGATAGACCACATTGGAAGAGACCTTCAAGATCATCATGTCCAACCTATCATTCAACACTATCTAATCAACTAAACCATGGCAGCAAGCACCCCATCAAGGGTCTTCCTAAACACCTCCAGTGATGGTAACTCCACCATCTCCCCGAGGCAGCCCATTCCAATGGCCAATCACTCTTTCTATGAAGAATTTCTTTCTAGCATCCAACCTCCCCTGGTGCAGCTTGAGACTGTGTCCTCTTGTTCTGGTGCTGGTTGCCTGGGAGAAGAGACCCAATCCCCACCTGGCTACAACCTCCCTTCAGGTAGCTGTAGAGAGCAAGAAGGTCTCCCCTGAGCCTCCTCTTCTCCAGGCTAAACAAACCCAGATCCCTCAGCCTCTGCTCACAGGGCTGTGCTCAAGGCCTCTCCCCAGCCTTGTTGCCCTTCTCTGGACACGTTCAAGTGTCTCAATGTCCTTCTTAAACTGAGGGGCCCAGAACTGGACACAGGACTCAAGGTGTGGGGCTTCCCAAATTCTTCTGAAAAAAATTAACCTTATCAAATCCAGGACACTACCCCTCAGTTTCCTGGGGTTTTATTCTCTTTACTTTATTTCCATCTTAGTTATTGACCTGGTCAGCTAACTGCAGTTTAGTGCTTCAGCATTCTATATCAATGGCTAATTTAGAGCTGGAACCTTCCATTGTTTTGGACATAATCTGTTCACCATGTCCATGTATTAATTTTTCTGTATCAATTTAATTTATTGTAAATTTGAGTGTAAGACCTCAGATACCATCAATATATTTTTTTAACAGACTGCTTACAATGATGTGGGTCAAAATAAGTGAATAGCTAGATAAGAGAAACTGAACATGCATTCCAAAGGCTTGATAAGCTTCCCCTGTCTAGAGGAATTACAGTCTTACAAAAAGGAACTGGCTGCTCAAAAATACAATTATTTCAGCAATAAATTTCTTAGAACTCAGCTATTGATTCCTCTGGTCAGCTATACCTGAATTTAGGAAACAAAAATCCTTAGAAATGCCGAGTTTGTAAAGGAAATTTCTTTCTTTGTGTGTGTGTGCCTTTTGTCTGTCTAACTACTGAAACTAACAGTGACAAAACTGACATCATGTAGCAAACAATTTTCTGAGCAGGTGGCTTGGTAATTGTACTAATATTGTTCTTATTGGCACTGAATGTAACAATGCCAGCAAATTTACTCTTACTATTTCCACTGTAATTTACAAAATATTCCTTTATTTTTCCCTACAAAAGAGCTATTCAGCTTCAGCAATGTCACATCCTTGTTAGAAAAATCATACATAAATGTATACCAGTGTTGGGATTTTTCCCTTTAAGCAGGGCCTAAAGCATTGCAAAATTATTTTAATGGTTCCTAAACGTGGTATGCTCTGAGAAAGAACTGAAACACAACTGAGATTTTTAGGCAGTCTGCAGCTCTATGGCTATTACTTTCTCCCAGTGCAATGCATTAGGTAATTAATGTTCTAAAGTTTGAATTGGCATTATTATCTTAATATTAGAATTAGAATGTTTCACTAGCATACTCTTTATTTTCTTTGATATCAAAGCTGGGAATTCCTTTATTTTATTTTCCCTACTGCAACTCCAGTTCCACAACTTTGTCTGTAAAGCAAACTACTCATCCATGCATGACTTCATTAAAATCCAAGCACTCCTCAAAGATACAGGATTCTTGCTTAAGGAATGAAATTGCAGAGTCAGAATAACAGTTCTTGGTTGGCTGTGTTCCATTTAGAATCTTGCCCTTGATCACCACGATTAAGTGAATATTTTACATGTCAGGCTGAGGGAAAACTCAAGACATCGTTACAGTAAAAGGCAAAGAAATGCTTTAAGTTATTAATTTTCATACTGAAGATTTCCTCTCAGATAACAGGCTGGGGTAATTATTCCTTCCTTTCGGTAAGGCTTGAGATTTTTGTTTTAAACTCCTATTATGGAATGTAAATTTCCCTTTTCCTGAGAACAGCTGCCTACTGAGTTCAGAACTTCAGCTATTGTTCCGTTATATAAAACAGAAAAAAACAGCTTTGTGATTCAGCAGTATTATCTAGTCACAAGGTTATTACTCAGTTATCACTGTGGCTAAATCATGGAACAGAAGTTTTTAATTACTTGCAATTTTTTAATATTTTTTTTTCTAATGCTAGTTTGACTTTAAGAAAAAGTAGAGTGCAAAAGTGCAGGACAAACTCTATGTTCCTTATAATTCAGTTAAAATGCCTTGTATTTTACTACAATGGACTGAAAGATAATTGGGCCCTTTAATGATGCAAAGTGTTCTGCATAGGTCAATGGAAGTTTGAGCAGTGATTCAACTGGTTACTCAAAATAGAACAGAAGACTTTCATGCTCACATCTTCTAGGTTGCATGTAAAAACACTGATCACATTGTAATTGTATTTTGTGAATATAATATTAGGTGTTCAAGAGGGGATTGGATGTGGCACTTGGTGCCATGGTCTAGTAGGCATGAGGTCTCAGGTGACAGGTTGGACTTGATGATCTTTGAGGTCTTTTCCAACCTTGTTGATTCTATGATTTTATGATTCTACAATTCTATGATTCTATGATTCAACACCCCTGTCCCTTTACAGCCTTACTGACTTCATTAGCTGGTTTTAGATTTTATTTTTCTTAGAAATTCAATAAGCTTTGCTTCTGGTAGCAAAATCTCAAAGGTATGCTTAAGGTGTGTTTCAAAAGAATGGCAGCAGCATCCAAGATGAGTTTCTCAAAGTGCTGAAGAGAGGGCAGAGAGGGACCTGGGGGTACTGGTTGATTGTAGGCTGAACATGAGCCTGCAGTGTGCCCAGGCTGCCAAGAAGGCCAATGGCATCCTGGCCTGCATCAGAAACAGTGTGGCCAGCAGGAGCAGGGAGGTCATTCTCTCCCTGTACACTGCACTGGTTAGGCCACACCTTGAGTACTGTGTCCAGTTCTGGGCCCCTCAGTTTAGGAAGGATGTTGACCTGCTGGAACGTGTCCAGAGAAGGGCAATGAAGTTGGTGAGGGGTTTGGAACACAAGCCCTGCGAGGAAAGGCTGAGGGAGCTGGGGTTGCTTAGCCTGGAGGAGACTCAGGGGTGACCTTCTTGCTCTCTACAACTACCTGAAGGGAGGTTGTGGACAGGCAGAGGTTGGTCTCCTCTCCCAGGCAGCCAGCACCAGAACAAGAGGACACAGTCTCAGGCTGTCCCAGGGGAGGTTTAGGCTGGACGTTAGGAAGAAGTTCTATACAGAGAGAGTGATTGCCCATTGGAATGGTCTGCCCAGGGAGGTGGTGGAGTCACCTTCATTGGAGGTGTTCAGGAGGAGACTTCATGGGGTGTTTGGTGCCATGGTTTAGTTGATTAGGTGGGTTGGATTGGTTGATAGGTTGGACACGATGATCTTGAAGGTCTCTTTCAACCTGGTGTATTGTATTGTATTGTATTGTATTGTATTGTATTGTATTGTATTTTATTGTATTGTATTGAAGGTTTGTAAGACTGAGGGATTCACATTAGACTGCAGATATCAAATGCAAGGTCATGAGACCTTTTTAAAACACATATGGTCTTGATTAATAAAATAAATCAAACTAAGTGCTGTTTCATAACCTTTAACCATCATTCAGGGAAAGCTAATTCTGTTAGCTGACAACAAACCAATCTTTCCTGTAATGGCAGCTATTAAATCCATGAGAAATCAAGTCATTATCCAATTCATCAGAATTAATCTGGTACCATCTCTAAGCAAAACTAATATCCTACTTTGTTACTGGATCCATAATAAAGCATAATAACTGTACTAGGGGTCAGCTTAGTAGTAGAACTTAGGTTTTATACCCAAACCTCTGTTCTTTTTGTTGTCTTCCAACCTGATTTTAATTAAAAAAAAAAAAAAAAAACACAAAAAACAAACAACAAAAAAACCCCAAACCAAACAAACAAAAAAACAACGAATAAACCTTTTGTATTCTGGTTTTGTGATACCCATGACAGTATACAAGCAAAAAAAAAAATCAGGGAAATATTTATTGCTCTTTTAAAGTGTTTGACCCTAGTGAAAGATCATATCAGGAACTGAATATTATACAACAAATGCTCTGGAAATAGAACATCAGCTGAGAAGAAATAACAGATAAATTCTTTCATAGCATACTTCTTTGTCACATGAAGGCAAGTATGTACATGATAATGACATATTTCTGAAGGAAGAACTAGCATTTCAATGAGGATACAACAAAGAAGAGTCCACTCAGCACACCAGAATGTTACATCACATCTTAGGACAATTAACTTCACCCTGAGAAAGATACTGTCTTTAAAGAACTTTCTTAAAGACCTTGTGTGGTGGGTTAACACCCTTTTCTGAGAACAAAAGAACAAAGCAGGGTGGAGGGTTTGCAGGTACTTTGCACTCCCTGCAGGGCATTTTTCGCCTGGGAAGCTGAGTCTGTTCCACTCCCCTCTCCCTGCCCAGCTAGGGTATAAAAAGCAGGACATTGTAGCTGTTGGCCCCTGCTTTTCTGGCTCCTGCCTCTGCTGGATGAGAGCTACTGCAGCTGCCCTCCTGCTCCTCTGCCACGTGGTCGGACCTGATCCTTCTCCCTGCTGCCTCCACGCTTCCTCAGAGAAAGGCTGGTTTTGTATTATTCTCTTGTTTTTGTCCCCCTCCCATCCATCCTTGTTCCTTGTCCTTGTGAACCTTTTTTCTGTTATTGTTATATATATATATATATTGCTTAAAGACAACTCTTTACCTCTCTACTTCCAAGCCGATTCCAAATTATTGTTTGGTGGATTTGCTCCTTCCTTTTCTCCCCTCTCTGTTGGGAGGGAGGAGGGGGGGAGTGGGGGAGAGATTCTCAGCCTTGCCCCCACCTGAGCTCTTAACTTCCAGTTAAGGCTCAAACCACCACACCTTGTGACATCCACTACAGGGAATTCTCATTAGGAAGGTTAGCAAAAGTCATACTAGAACATAGTTTAATTTATGCTGAACAGCATCAAATTATTTTAATATGTTTAGAAGATTATATAGCTCAAATAACAAAATATCTTTAACTTTTAGATATTTATGTATCCCTTCAATTTCTTAGCATATGGCAACAGCTGCTGCTGTCACTGCTGCTGCTAGCATGGAACAAAAGCGCAAAACAAAAGATACTGTAGAGCTGGTAGCTTTGATTTAAACTGGTTTTGCAACAGTTGCTTTTGGGAAATAACAGCAATAAAGTGAAATTAAATTACACTGGCTATTTTTAGCAATGGCAGAGCACACCAGAAATGTCTCAAAGTGCAAAATTAATGAAATATAAACATGTGATTAGGCTCTTTAAAACAACAACAACAGCAAAACACCTAAAAAAACCCCAACAACCTAAAATAAATAACCACTAAAATAAACAGTATTAGAACTTGCAAATAACTCAGAGATCCCACAGGATAAAAGCAACTATATAATGTAAATTGTTATGCTTACCACAATTCTGGCTAACATAAATAATGTGCAGAATGCTACTACTAAGGCATGTTTAATGGAACTGTAATACCTTTAAAAGAAGAGAAAAAGCAGCATCACACATTCTTAGTCAGCAAGAATCTGGGAAAAACAAAACCAACCAACCAACCCCCAAACCCAGCTATTACCTGTATTCTAAAATGTATATTTCAGAATGCATGATAAATCTTTCAATAAATGATACTTCATATGAGTCTTGCAGTTAATCAAAGGGCTCTCTACAACCAAAACAGAACAGCCCCACAGCTACGTAATGGCAAAGGTATACTCACTGCCAGTCAGGATTGCTAAGTAAGGGAGACGTGTTTTACCTTTCTTAAACAATAGGCTATCTTGTTGTGGTGGGCTGAAATTTCCCCCCCAACATTAGCTTTGCCAGACCAGCTCAGTCAGAAGCAAATGAAAGCTGTATTTACAGGCAAAACTACAATTTACAATGGAATGCAATGAATATGGACAAAATACACAGGATTTACAATATTTTATGGATATTTGCAATTGACAAACAACAGGAGAACCCCCCTGGTTAATAAGATCAGGGATGCTGTCTCTCTGCCCACCCACCCCCTGTCCAAAAGGGAGAAAGAAGCAGAGAAAAAGTAGTGATTAGACTTCACGGAAACAATGCAGCCAAGGTGAAGCAGAAGCAGGGTTAGTATCTTTTCCAAAGCAATGAAGTGAGCAAAGAGAAGCCCTCAGAATGTTTTGGTACAGCCGTTCTTATGGTAGATATCTCTCCAATGGAATTGTTTAGAATTATCTTTATTTTCCTTTTCACAACCAGTAGTGATTTATTTACATTTTTCTACCTTTCTGCTCGAAAGCTGTAACAAAATGTTAAAGGCATAGCCTAAAACTACCACACTTGTACCTGGATAACCTGTACCTCAATCAATCATTAAATTGTACATGCACTTCCTCAAACACCAGAATTTTAAAAAGATACCCACAGTTCTGTTTGGACATCTGTACACATGCATAAAGGCTTGACTGAGCCCTATCTTTTAGTCTTCCTTCAACTGACTATAAAATTGCCCTTACAGTGGAACTGTATATGCCTTACTGGCCTAAGTACAGATCGTTGCTACATACTCAGCAGTTCCAGGATGGCCAGGGGATCAGGCCCAGCCAGCATGGTTTCAGGAAGGGCAGGTCCTGCCTGTCCAACCTGATCTCCTTCTATGATCAGGTGACTGCTTGGTGGATGTGGGGCAGGCTGTGGATGTAGTCTACCTGGACCTCAGGAAGGCCTTTGACACCATCCCCCACAGCAAACTCCTGGCCAAGCTGTCAGTGTGTGGCTTGGACAGCAATACTCTGTGCTGGAGTAGGAACTGGCTGGAGGGCTGAGCCCAGAGAGTGGTGGTGAATGGCTGGCAGCCAGTCACTAGTGGTGTGCCCCAGGGATCAGTGCTGGGCCCCATGCTCTTTAATATTTTTATCGATGATCTGGATGAGGGTATTGAGTCTATCATTAGTAAGTTTGCAGGTGACACCAAGATGGGTGCAGGTGTTGATCTTTTAGAGGGTTGGAGAGCTCTGCAGAGAGGCCTTGCTAGGCTGGACAGATGGGCAGAGTCCAAGGGCATGACATTTAACACATCCAAGTGCCGGGTACTACACATTGGCCGCAACAACCCCATGCAGTGCTACAGGCTGGGGTCAGAGTAGCTGGAGAGCGGCCAGGCAGAGAGGGACCTGGGGGTAGTGGTTGATAGTAGGCTGAACATGAGCCAGCACTGTGCCCCAGTGGCCAAGAAGGCCAATGGCATCCTGGCCTGCATCAAGAATAGTGTAGCCAGCAGGAGCAGGGAGGTCATTGTGCCCCTGTACTCTGCACTGGTTAGGCCACACCTTGAGTCCTGTGTCCAGTTCTGGGCCCCTCAGTTTAGAAAAGATGTTGAGTTGCTGGAATGCATCCAGAGAAGGGCAACAAAGTTGGTGAGGGGTTTGGAACACAACCCCTATGAGGAGAGGCTGAGGGAGCTGGGGTTGCTTAGCCTGGAGAAGAGGAGGCTCAGGGGAGTCACCATCACGGAGGTGTTTAGGAAGAGATTTGATGGGGTGCATATTGCCATGGTTTAGTTGATTAGATGGTGTTGTATGATAGGTTGGACACAATGATCTCGAAGGTCTCTTCCAATCTGGTCTATTCTATTCTATTCTATTCTATTCTATTCTATTCTATTCTATTCTATTCTATTCTATACACAGAACTTCACTCACCCTCAGTTACCCTTATTTAAACCAACATCTTACTGGTGAGACCATACTGACCGTATTATACTTTGTTTCTAAACCTCTGTATTTAATAAGGTTAAATATTTTGCTAGTGAAATTGCATAAGAAATCTAAGCTTCTGTGCAAAACAAAACCAACAAAACCTCCCAGCTTGTACAGCTGAGTTATAAGCCCACAGAAGTATGGAATTACAATAGAAATGCTGACATGATCTTAACCATAGCAAACTGTAATTGCTGCCATTATTAAGGACTTGATCTGCCTGCATGTTTCATAGAACTGATTCTGCAATATTCTTGTGACTTGTTTATTAACTACTGTTTCAAAATGTTCCTGATTACAGAAAAAAGTTTGGGTTTTCTGTTGGTTGTGGGTTTTTTTTTCTGTATCTAACACTGTGGTGGTTTGAGCCTTAACTGGGATTTAAGAGCTCAGATCGGGGCAAGGCTGAGAATCTCTCCCCCCACTTCCCCCTTCCTTTTTCCCAATTGAGAGAAAAAGAAATGGAAGGAGCAAATCTACTGAGAAATAATTTGGAGTCGGTTTGGAAGTAGAGAGGTAAAGATTTTCTTTAAACTATATATATATATAAAAAAACAATAACAGTAAGGGTTTGCAAGAGTAAGGAACAAGGATGGATGGGGAAAATATGTATACAAAACCAGTCCTTTGAAGTCCTTTTAAGAGGCATGGATATAGCAGGGAGGAGGAGGACCAGGCCTGAACGCATGGCAGAGAAGCAGGAAGCCAGCAGCAGTCCTCTCATCCAGGCAAGGCAGGAACAAAAGAGAGCAAATGGCTGCAGTGTCTTCCTTTTTGTAGGCTTGCTGGAGCAGGAGTGGAACAGGCTAACTCATTTTCCTGTGGAGAAAACCCCCTCCAAGGAGGGCAAAGCTCTCACAAGCCCTCCACCCCTGCTTTCAGGATGGGCATAACCCATCACAAACCCTCACAAATTTCCTGATTCAGGCTGATCTGTTGTCAGTGCTTGAAATAATTTCACTGTTAATATTACAGATTGCTGTATCTTTGAGAACACAAGAGTGTAAATTCACTAACAAATTTCTCTCTTCCATACCTAAGCTTCAGGTTCCTTGATCACTTCTAGCTCAGACACGCTTCATGTCCACCTTTTTCACCTAGTAAAGGACACATACACCTCCTTTCTTCCCCAGCTCCTACTGCTTAGAACACAAGCAGCCAAGCGGAGGAAAATTATCCATTCTGAAACCACAACTTCTTTATATATGCAGCTGGTTAGAGAGAGGAAGAAAGGGGGTGGAAATTAACAGAACCAAAAATGAACACCAGCACAGGTTCTATGATACTCTTCTGAGCAATCTGAGCCAAGTATAAACTCCTGCAGTACAATCTTCCTGCTGCAAAGGAGAAAATAGATATTTCATGCAAAAATTATAATCTAATTCTTGCTCGCCATCTCAGGAAGCATGGTTATACACAGGCAAAGATTCTCACAGAGGCAGAATTAACTCCTGTGTGGAAACACCAAGTCCTTTGATTTGTGAAATATCGAAGATGACACATCTAGGATGACCTTTTTCTCACATCAGTGAACACTCGCTTACAACTAGTCCTACAACTGCCCACAAAGATGATACTGAGCTATTCAGTTTGTGATGCAGCAATTTCTGTATTTTGCTTTGGTACAAAGTAGAAACAATCATAGTATCATAGTATCAGTCAGGGTTGGAAGGGACCACTAGGATCATCTAGTTCCAACCCCCCTGCCATGGGCAGGGACACCCCACACTAGATCAGGCTGGCCAGAGCCTCATCCAGCCTGGTCTTAAACACCTCCAGGGACGGGGCCTCAACCACCTCCCTGGACAACCCATTCCAGGGCTTCACCACTCTCATGGTGAAGAACTTCCTCCTCACATCCAGCCTGAATCTCCCTGTTACATCATTCTTGGGAGCATTTTAGTTGTAAAATATTTTCACTACATTTCTTATGTCACAGTCATATTTTATCACTAGGTATAGCTTCCAGCATGTTGCTGAAGAGTATTTTCCTTTACTCTTTATGACAGAAAGTGAATCCAACTCCCATTACACTTTAATGGGCATCTGTCAAATTTCATCTGAGGTGATTCAAATCTGGTCACTGCTGTCAAACACTACATTGCATGCAAGCAAATAATTTTCATTTAGTTGAGCGTCTACCATGCAGCACCACTGCAAACCTTTACATGTAATATGAAGAAAAGTAGTGCACTGGCTTTTGAAACTATGTAATATCATCTGTGAAATAAACTGAGGAATGATAATTTGCATCAGCTAGGATGAAATTTTTCTTTGATAGCTCCATGTACTGAAGAATTAGAAAGTTTTTAGAATTAGAATTAACCAGGTTGAAAAAGACCTTTGAGATCATTGAGTTCAACCTATCATCCAACACTATCTAAGCAACTAAGCCATGGCACCAAGCCAAATAGTTATACTTTTATCACAAAATGCCAGAAATGCCTAAACATCTTTCCCAGAAAACATCCTTGTGCTACTTTTCTGCTGTGAGAGCTAAGTATGTTCTTGTACTTTTACAACAGGTGAACTCCATCCAAGATACAAGATGAGTGGAAATGATGAAGTGGTTCTCAGCTAGAGAATTGCAGGTGGAAGTGGTGTCTCCACTAGAAGTGTCACTTGTGTAGATAGCAGAATAGCCTAAGTGAACTTGCTTTTCTTAGTCACCAGATTTAATAAAAGCAGCCATTAACTGAGATTACTAATGTGAATTTGGCAGTGTACCAGTAGCTACTATAGTACAGAGTTTAGAGAAAGTGGCTAGAGCAAGCTTGAGCATTATTGTAAACTAGTGAAGTAGTCTATCTTGGAAATGCAAAATAAGAACATGAAATGGATTGGAAGATATAGAAACTGAAAAACAAAATAAATTGTTTGGAAGATCAAGGGCAGTGCACATTGTCTACCTTGAGATCAGCTGTTGACACCATCTCACATATCATCATCATCATAGATAAGTCTCAGAAGGGTGGTTTAGATGAATGGACAGTGGGGTGGATGGAGATCTGGATGAAAGGTAGAGCTCAGAGGGTTGTGGGTTATCAGATCAATCTAGATGAATATCTGTACCAATTGGTGTTCCCCAGGGGACCCACTCCTGTTCAATATATTCATCAGTGACCTGGATGAAGGGAGAGACTATGCCCTCAGCAAGCTTGATGATGACACGAAACTACACGGGCTGGCTGACACACCAGAAGGCTGTGCTGCCACATCATCGCCACCCATGTTTGCATGTCCTTTAACTCTTACCCATAAGCTTTCAACATTTTTTCATCCCATACTGCATTAAGAGCAATGCATTCTAGGTGCCTACTCAGACAGCAACTCCACTGCCTTGTATTGTCAGTCTGTCCTTCCTAAAAAGTATGCAGTCATTCAGGAGACGTTTCCAGTCATGGGTGCTTCCTACCATGTCTCTATAGCTGCAATGAGATTGTAGCCCTTTGTCTGCACCCAGATTTCTAGTTTATCCTGTTTATTCCCTGGGATTCTCACACTGGAATACAGACACTTCAGAGACTTAATGGAGTAAGAAGGTGACCTTGGAGAAGAGTAAAAAGAACCACTATAGTCATACCTGTTACTGTTGAGATTGGTCTGGTCTATTTTCCCATTGGCTGCACACACTGCTGTGTGGGACCCTGCCCCCTGAGAATTTCAGTTTAAAGCCCTCTAGATTAAGTTGGCCAGCCTACTCCCAAAGATTCTCTTGCCTCTGAGACATGTGTATTCTATCCCTCCCTAGCAGGTTGAAGCTCCCATAGAGTGTGCCATTGTCACAGAAGTCAGAAGCTTTACCGTGGCACCAACTAGGTAGGATAATGTTCATTATCTGCTTATACCTTGCTGCCCCTCTTTCTCGAGCTGGCAAGATAGAAGAAAAGATAACTGGACCCAATGTTCTTAACTTGTGCCCCCAGAGCTTTGTATTCCGTTTTTATTTTGTAGAGGTTCCTGCTCTCAGTGTCATTCACGCCCACATGGAAGAGTAATAACAAATAGTAGTCAGTGGACTTCACAAGTTGAGCTACCCTTTATGCAAAGTTATAGATTTTAGTTCTCAGGGGCAGTAATCTTCTTGTGATTCTCTATCAAGTTGGAAGATGGGTGCATCAGTGCCCTTTAAGAGAGGGTCTCCTGCTACAAGCACCCTGTGTTTCTTTTTGTGATAAACACTGCATTTTCCTGTTGGAGTTTCACTGTGTTGTACTTGCTTGTGAGTGCCAAGACACATTAAAACATCTTGACACTGATGTGAATGGAAAATGGAACTTGGTCCTGCTCTTCTGGGTAACCAGGGATGGCAGTGGCTCACTGCTAGTGATTTCTGATGAGGGATTGTGATTTTGGAACCAATTATTTGTCTTAGTCTCAGCAACTCTAATGCTGTGTAGTCTTGCAGTTGTTACTTGTAAATCAGTCAGTTGGTGTAACAGGTCAGTTATATGGGCTCACCTTGAACAGTTACTTACCTTAATATCAACAGAAGCATCTAGGCATCTGTTACAAGCCACCACCAGACAGATAAGAGAAGAAACCTTTGTTGAATCATTCAGTAAAGCATTTCTCAGCCTATTCGAAAGTTAGAAGATGGTGATAGCAGAGAATTTTTAACTAAATATTTGCAGAAGAAATCTCTTGACAGGCTATAGACTGATAATCATGCACATGACATGTGCTGAGAACAAACTTTGTTTAGGAGATTATAAGGGGCCCAGGTAATCTAGATTTAATTCTGCCTAAATGGGAGAATTGATTGAGATTCCAAAGGTGCATAGTAGTATGAGGTGAAAGTAATCACAAAATGATAAAGTGAACTATCTTAGGGGGAAAAATGTAGAACAACTCAAAATAATGTACTTTAAGTAGCCAAGATTTGCTAGGGAATGCAGGAAATGCATATCATAGGTCATTTGGGAAGATAATCTGAGAGGCAAAGGAATGCATCATAAGTAGCAATTACTGGAAGAAGCCATATTAATGCAGAATAACAAACTAGCTAATGCAAAAGAACATCTTGAAAAGCATTGTCACAGACCATTTCAAATATATCAGGGCATCCTCAGTGACTTGAAAAGCAAGAAGAAATTATATTAAAGGGTTCTATGTCTATAGGTCATATAATTGAGTAAGATTAGAAAGGAAGAGCCTATACTTGTTAAGGATAAATCCAGAAATGCAACAAAGCATACAAGTTTCAATTAGCAAGAGAAATAAAAGACCAGGTCCTAAAACTTCAAAAGAGGACAACTAAAAGAAATACACCTAAAAGATTAATTGTAAAAGAGCAAATAGCAGCTAAAGCTCTCAGATATTTATTTTTGGAAGTCTAAATTGAAACTAGATTGCAAGTTATGTTTAACAAGCAGAAGGTGATGTAAATGTGATTCTGGAAAGAAGTTGAAGAATACTTTGCTGATATAGTTGCATTTAAGTTAAAACAGCTCATCAAAATCACTGTACAGAACTTATGGCACAGTATGAAAACATTGAAACATTAATGGTACTTTTAGAAAAACTAAGACAAGCCTTGGAGGACTGTAAATGGAAAAACCCCAACCAACCAAAAAAAAAACCCCAAACAACAACAACAAAAAGAAACGAGGGACAGGAGAGCTGTAAACCAGGCAGATTCGGTCCCCCCCCCCCAAAAAAGCATAGAGTATGTCATTAACGAGTTGCTACATCCAGACCATTAAAAAAACTTGTTGGAAAAAATATTTAAATATTACATTCCTAACTTAAATTATCCATAAAAGCACATTTAAAGTAAACCAAAGAAGTCTGCACACATTGCAGGCTAAGATACGGACCGAATATAGCCTACTATTGCCCATAACGGGGCAGTGGAGTGAAGCAGGGAACTGGATGCCAGGTACACTCTCCGACAGGGAATACAATTATTCAGCTCTACTTAGCACTGGTGATCCTTGGTTGTGGTACCAAAGACGGTTTTAAGCACCACACTTTAAGAAAGAAAAGAGTCTACAGGAGTATAATATATATGGCAAGTTTGTTCTACATGGTAATTGTCTCAGCCTGATGATAAAGACAGCATATTTTTGTACTGTATACTAAAATGCACTTTAAAATTTCCTTTTAACTGTTTTACTATTCAAATTACTATTACTCATTAACTATTCAAATACATGATTGCATAAGGCAGCTGGGTGAGTACTACCAGGTCCTGAATGAATACTGTGCAAAGACTTGAATAGAATAGAATAGAATAGAATAGAATTAACCAGGTTGGAAGAGACCTTTGAGATCATCAAGTCCAAAATATCATGCAACACTATCTAATCAACTAAACCATGGCACCAAGCACCCTATCAAGTCTCTTCCTGAACACCTCCAATGATGGTGACCCCACCACCTTCCTGGGCAGCCCATTCCAATGGCAAATCACTCTCTCTATGAACAACTTCTTCCTAACATCCAGCCTAAACCTCCCCTGGCACAGCTTGAGACTGTGTGCTCTTGTTCTGGTGCTGCTTGCCTGGGAGAAGAGACCAATCCCCACCTGGCTACTACCGCCCTTCAGGTAGTTGTAGACAGCAAGAAGATCTCCCCTGAGCCTCCTCTTCTCCAGGCTGAGCAACTCCAGCTCCCTCAGCCTCTCCTCATAGGCCTTGTGTTCCAAACCCTTCCCCAGCTTTGTTGCCCTCCTCAGGACACCTTCCAGCAAGTCAACAACCTTCTTAAACTGAGGGGCCCAGAACTGGACACAGGACTCAAGGTGCGGCCTAACCAGTGCTGAGTACAGGGGCGCAATGACCTCCCTGCTCCTGCTGGCCACACTGTTTCTGATCCAGGCCAGGATGCCATTGGCCTTCTTGGCTGCCTGGGCACAGTGCTGACTCATGTTCAGCCTACTATTAACCAGTACCCCAGGTCTCTTTCTGCCTGGCCGCTCTCCAACCACTCTGACCCCAGCCTGTAGCACTGCATGGGGTTGTTGTGGCCAATGTGTAGAACCTGGCACTTGGATGTGTTCAATCTCATGCCCTTGGACTCTGCCCTTCTGTCCAGCCTGTCGAGGTCCCTCTGCAGAGCTCTCCAACCCTCTAACAGATCAACACCTGCCCAGAGCTTGGTGTCATCTGCAAATTTCTTAGATTTACATAGGACTGAAGTTCCCATTAGTGCCAAATGGAAAAAAGAAAGAAAACATAAAATGTATTTCTGCATTAACTGGAAATAAAACATTTAAGAAGATTCATAATAATCCCCATCTTTGTCCTTTACATATGCTTTCAAAGCAAGAAAATTGATGGAAGGAGGAGGGAGAGAAGAATGGCTCACTTGTGCATGGAGGCATAAAATTAATTGCTAAGCCAATTAATATACTTAACATATACTTAGCTTACAAATTCCTTCTTAAAACTTCAAAACACCCATGTTCTCTGAGCAGTTAGAAAGATAAGAAAACATAATTTTTAGGTGAATCCAATCTTATTGAAGTGTGTAAGAAAATCACGTGTCTGGGCAAGCATTTTATCAAGTACAAATGTACCTTTAATAAGTAATAATGTTAGTGTAGAAATATTGAACATAATTTGTATGTCCTGGCATATCTAAGGCACCTACAAAGATGGAAGCAATGACACAGTTTTGTGGCAAGCCCATGCTGAATCTGCAGCTGGAGAAGAGGAGCATACATGGATTTAGGAAGGGCAGGTCCTGCCTCTCCAACCTGATCTCCCTCTATGATCAGGTGACCTGACTGGTGGATGTGGGCAGGCCTGTGGATGTGGTCTACCTGGACCTCTGCAAGGCCTTTGACACCGTCCCCCACAGCAAATTGCTGGCTAAGCTTTCAGCTCGTGGCTTGGACAGCAACACTCTGTGCTGGGTTAAGAACTGGCTGGAGGGCTGAGCCCAGAGAGTGGTGGTGAATGGTGCCACCTCCAGCTGGAGGCCAGTCAGCAGTGGCATCCCCCAGGGATCAGTGCTGGGCCCCATCCTCTTCAATTGATGATCTGGATGAGGGGATTGAGTCAGTCATCAGCACATTTGCAGATGACACCAAGTTGGGAGCAGATGTTGATCAGTTAGAGGGCTGAAGGGCTTTGCAGAGGGACCTCGACCGACTGGACAGATGGGCAGAGTCCAACATGATGGCATTCAACAAATCCAAGTGCCAGGTGCTGCACTTTGGCCACAACAACCCCATGCAGAGCTACAGGCTGGGGTCAGAGTGGCTGCCAAACAGAAAGGGACCTTGGGGTGCTGGTTGACAGCTGCCTAAATATGAGTCAGCAGTGTGCCCAGGTGGCCAAGAAGGCCAATGGCATCCTGGCATGCATTAGGAATAGTGTGGCCAGCAGGAGCAGGGAAGTTATTGTGCCCCTGTACTCAGCACTGGTTAGGCCACACCTTGAGTCCTGTGTCCAGTTCTGGGCCCCTCAGTTTAGGAAGGACATCAAGACACTTGAACGTGTCCAGAGAAGGGCAACAAGGCTGGGGAGAGGTCTTGAGCACAAGCCCTACGAGGAGAGGCTGAGGGAGCTGGGATTGTTTAGCCTGGAGAAGGGGCAGCTCAGGGGTGACCTTATTGCTGTCTACAACTACCTGATAGGTGGTTGTAGCCAGGAAGGGGTTGGTCACTTCTCTCTAGCAACCATCACCAGAACAAGGGGACACAGTCTCAAACTGCACCAGGGGAAGTTTAGGCTTGAGGTGAGGAGAATGTTCTTCACTGAGAGAGTCGTTAGCCATTGGAATGTGCTACCCAGGGAGGTGGTGGAGTCCCCATCCCTGGAGGTGTTCAAGAGGGGATTGGACGTGGTGCTTGGTGCCATGGTCTTGTCATGAGGTCTGTGGTGACAGGTTGGACTTGATGATCTTTGAGGTCTCTTCCAACCTTGGTGATACTGTGATACTTCATGACATACAAGACAGTAATGACACCTATGTTGAGGCAACTGCACCACTCTCTTCTCAAATTTCAGTTTACTGTAATGAGTACTTAGACTCCTATTAAAGATCTCTATAGCTCCATACACAGATTATTTTTTTCTTTTTTCTCTTGGTAGGAATCCGATTATATTTCTTCAGGCTACGCTTATGAAGAGCTACATGTTTTTACAGCTCATTATGCTACCCTGAATTAAGAAATGTTACATTATTTTTTAGTACCATGAAAATCAACTGACTTGAACACATTTGGTGGCATCTTAAAATTAAGTTGGAGCAAACAAATGTCATCAAATGGTAGAAATTCATTGTAGGTCTAGTTGTGTATTAACTCTTCAAACAAGTGAGTCATGATTAAACGTTAATAGCTTTACTGGAGGGAGCTGAGTTAGACCATAGCAGCCAGGCAGCAGCTTAATCAGTTAATCAGATTTCTCAAAATCTTTTCTTCTTCTTAACTGGGAAGATGATCCTCTGATGATTGAAGAAATGTAATTGGTCTCTGTCATGAATTTCAACCTAGGCTTACAAAGGCTTTAAAGCCACTTGTTTAAAGACAAAAGTATTTTGCAATTCAATTATTATATTTGGCTTAGCACTAGGAAGATGTTGATCTCTAACTGTAAGAGAACAAAAGTCACATGGCTGTGCTGTAGTAGTTCAGAATTATAGAAGTCACTAGTGGTGTCCCCCAGGGATCAGTGCTGGGCCCCATGCCCATTAATATCTTTATTGATGACCTGGATGAGGGGTTTGAGTCCATCATCAGTAAGTTTGCAGATGACACCAAGCTGGGGGCAGGTGTTGATCTGGTAGAGGGTTGGAGAGCTCTGCAGAGGGACCTTGACAGGCTGGACAGATGGGCAGAGTCCAAGGGCATGAGATTTAACACATGCAAGTGCCGGCTTCTACACATTGGCCACAACAACCCCATGCAGTGTTACAGGCTCGGGTCAGAGTGGCTGGAGAGCAGCCAAACAGAATGGGACCTGGGGGTACTGGTTGATACCAGGCTGAACATGAGCCTGCAGTGTGCCCAGGCAGCCAAGAAGGCCAATGGCATCCTGGCCTGGATCAGGAATAATGTAGCCAGCAGGAGCAGGGAGGTCATTGTGCCCCTGTACTCAGCACTGGTTAGGCCACACCTCGAGTCCCATGTCTAGTTCTGGGCCCTTGAGTTTAAGAAAGATGTTGAGTTGCTGGAAGGTGTCCAGAGAAGGGCACGAAAGCTGGTGAGGGGCTTGAAGCACAAGCCCTATGAGGAGAGGCTGAGGGAGCTGGGGTTGCTTAGCCTGGAGAAGAGGAGGCTCAGGGGAGACCTTCTTGCTATCTACAACTACCTGAAGGGTGGTTGCAGCCAGGTGCTGGTTGGCCACTTCTCCCAGGCAACCAGCACCAGAACAAGAGCACACAGTCTCAAGCTGCACCAGGGGAGGTTTAGGCTGAATGTTAGGAAGAAGTTCTTCATAGAGAGAGTGATTGGCCATTGGAAAGTGCTGCCCAGGGAGGTGGTGTAGTCACCATCACTGGAGGTGTAGAAGAGACTTGGTGCTTGTGCCATGGTTTACTTGATTAGATAGTGTTGGGTTGGACACGATGATTTGGAAGGTCTCTTCCAACCTGGTTATTCTATTCTATTCTATTCTATTCTATTCTATTCTATTCTATTCTATTCTATTCTATTCTATTCTATTCTATTCTATTCTATTCTATATAAAGCTCTTGTCTCTGTGCTTTATATCTGTCCATTTGTTGTGTTGCTCTTTATTTTTACTGTATGCATCATCATAGAATTATGGACAGTAGACAGACATCACTCAGCTAAATAATTACACATTTTACATGCAGACTATCACCTCTGCTTGTATACATTAGCTCCTGCAATGAAAGATGAGGTGATCCATGGCAAGGTCATGTCCTGTGCAACATCTGCAAGCCTCAGTACTGCACAGCTCAGCCAAAGCCCACCAGTATCAGCATGAGAATTATAACTGTAATTGCTAAGACAAGGAGCTGTGCCAATAATCAAACTGTTCTGTCTCAGCATGTTTAAAACCTGTGTACTGGTTAAAAAGTGCACTGCCCTACTATTCCCTCTGTTATATCATATGGACTGAAAAAAAGGATGCTGCTGATTAATCCTTATGCTCACACTTGAAGGGATTAATGTAAATGTTTATAACATTGAGGGTAAAAAAATCCAATAAAAAAAAGCTTTAAAAAAATCTAAATAACCCCCCCCCATCCATTACAATCAAATTGACACACCAAACATGGAGCCCTGGCTGCTAAACAAACTGTGGCTTCTACTATTTTTTTGTTTGGGTTTTTTTAAATTTATTTACCTGAAAAAATACTCTCATTAATGAAATTAGTAGAAATCTAAAAATGTGGCTCTTAGGTTACCAGTGCTTATCAACAATTTATCCTCACAGAAGAAAAATAACCAATACATTCTAATAACCCATATATTTACCTGGACCTGAGCAAAACTTTTGACACTATCCTGCACCACATCCTGGTCTCTGAGCAGGTGCAGGATGATGGGTTTGATGGATGGACCATTCAGTGGATACAGAACTAGCTTGAGGGCCACACCCTAAGGGTGGCCGTCAATGGGTCCGTGTCCAGTGGAGTCCCTCAGGGATCATTTCTGGGACCAGTCTTGTTTAACATCTTTGCTGACAACACCAAGCTGTGTGGGGCAGCAGACACACTGGAGGGAAGGGATGCCATCCAGAGGGACCTTGATAGTCTGGAGAGTTGGACCCATGACAACCTCATGAGGTTCAACAAGACTGAATGCAAGTCCTGCATCTGGATCAGGGCAATCCATGGCACTGATATAGGCTGGGCAGCGACTGGCTCAAGAGCAGCCCTGAAGTAAAGGACTGGTACTGGTGAATGAGAAGCTCAATGTGAGCCAGCAGTGTGCACTTGCAGCCCAAAAAGCCAATTACATCCTGGGCTGCATCAAGAGAAGCATAGCCAGCAGATCAAGGGAGGTGATTCTCTCCCTCTACTCTGCTCTGGTGAGAGCCTGCCTGGAGTACTGTGTCCAGTTCTGGAGCTCCTAGTACAGGAAGGATCTGGAGGTGCTGGAATGTGTCCAGAGAAGGTCCACAAGGGTGATCAGAGGGCTGGAACTCCACTCCTATGAGGATAGACTGAGGGAGTTGGGGCTATTCAGTCTGGAAAAGAGAAGGCTCTGAGGAGACTTAATTATGGCCATCCAGTATCTTAAGGGCCCTACTAGATAGCTGGTGAGGTACTTTCTAGTCTGCCAGGTAGTGATAGGAATAGGGGGAATGGAAAATAATAGAAATAGGTAGATTCAGATTGGATATTATGAAGAAGTTCTTCCCCATGAGGGTGGTGAGACAGTGGAACAGGTTGCCCAGGGAGGTGGTGGAAGCCCCATTCCTGAAGGTTTTTAAGGCCAGGTTGGATGTGGCTCTGGGCAACCTGATGTAGTGTGAGGTGTCCCTGGCCATGGCAGGGGTTTTGGAACTAGATGATCCTTGAGGTCCCTTCCAACCCTAACAATTCTATGATTCTACAAGTCTAGTTTTACTGATCCAGAGACTATATATAAGAGTTTATATGTTAGACTTTTTCCTCCCTAGCTCTATAAAACTATCACAACTAAAGAAATTATAAATAAGGAGAAAACCAATTCATATTAAAATTGGTAAAAAAATGGCAGAAATATCGAAGTGCAGATGGATGGGAAAATTACACTTGTTTAGACTATGCAGTTCCTTCCTGGCTTAATGGAATGGAGCTGGAGGTGGGGAGATTCAGGCTGGACGTGAGGAGGAGGTTCTTCCCCATGAGAGTGGTGAAGCCCTGGAATGGGTTGTCCAGGGAGGTGGTTGAGGCCCTGTCCCTGGAGGTGTTTAAGACCAGGCTGGATGAGGCTTTGGCCAGCCTGATCTAGTGTAGGGTGTTGGAACTGGGTGATCCTTGTGGTCCCTTCCAACCCTGACTGATACTATGATACTATACTATGATACTATCGATAGAGGTAGAGATAGAGATAGATATATAATTTTTTTTTCAAGTATGTTGGAGAAGTTTTTTGCTTTGTTTTTCATTGCCCCGGAACATTGAGCAAAGGTCATCTTTTAACATCAAGTGCATGCTTCCAGTGGGACCAGTTTCTAGAAACTGAAGGGCTTGGGTGCTGATGGGGTGCTCTTCCTTTTTCTTTATTAAGTAGCTGATAGCAATTTTCTGCTCTAAGTCAGACAATTAAACTTCTGCTAACTCTACAGCTGATTCCACACTTCCCTGTGTCAGAAAATTGAGTTCTCCAGAGTAAGAGAGAACAGGTTCCGTGCTTTTTTATTGCAGTATCACAGTATCACCAAGGTTGGAAGAGACCTCAAAGATCATCAAGTCCAACCTGTCACCACAGCCCCCATGACTAGACCATGGCACCAAGTGCCACGTCCAATCCCCTCTTGAGCACCTCCAGGGATGGTAACTCCACCACCTCCCTGGGCAGCACATCTCAATGGCAAATGACTCTCTCAGTGAAGAACTTTCTCCTCACCTCCAGCCTAAACTTCCCCTGGCACAGCTTGAGACCATGTCCTCTTGTTCTGGTGCTGGTTGCTAGAGAGAGGAGGCCAACCCCTTCCTGGCTACAACCACCTTTCAGGTAGTTGTAGAGAGCAATGAGGTCTCCCCTGAGCCTCCTCTTCTCCAGGCTAAACAATCCCAGCTCCCTCAGCCTCTCCTCCCAGGGCTTGTGCTCAAGGCCTCTCCCCAGCCTTGTTGCCATTCTCTGGACACCTTCAAGTGTCTCAATGTCCTTCTTAAACTGAGGGGCCCAGAACTGGTCACAGTACTCAAGGTGTGGCCTAACCAATGCAGAGTACAGGGGCACAATAACCTCCCTGCTCCTGCTGGTCACACTATTCCTAATATTCCTATTCCTTATATTAAGATGATTATCATGTAGGTGTTTTAGAAGCAGTAATAGCAGCTTGTTGCTGTTGAAAAGTTCTTCAGAACCAACAGGAAAAAAAAAAGTGTTTGCTTTAGATGCACAGCAAAACAAAATGATAGAGCAACACACTGTCTGACAGCCAGTCTTTCTTTTCTGTAGTTTATGAGGTTTTATATTTCTTAAATTTCTCATGTTGAGTCACAAATGCTTAAGCTGAGACTTTGGGCCAAGTTTATTTTGATGGATGCCACGTAAGAAATATCACTGCCTGGAGGAAAAAACTGGTTGCACTAGAGCTGTTTCATAGCCTTGCAGTCACCAAGAAAATATATGCCCACTTAGAAGTGTGACTTCAGAAAACCTTGTTCTACTCTTCCAAACAATTATAATGCTTCCCTCCTACATTTTTCTCAGTGAGTGCCTAGACATGCAGTGTGCTGGCACACTTTAGAGGAAAATTGCAGGTGTGCACTTAACTGTGTTTTAAACCTTGAGGGATTTATCTTTCTGCACTCTTAGATTATTCACGTTTGATTCCTAGATTCAGTAACACACAGGAATGAATTTGCTATCAAATATAAACACCCAAGGGTACCAAGAGAGATGGCAGACATGCTCACCAAGTCACTTTCCATCATTTACCAGTAGTGTTGGCTAGCAGGGGAAGTCCCTGTTGACTGGAGGTTAGCAAATGTGATGACTGTTCACAAGAAGACCCATAGAGGATCCAGGGAATAACAGACCTGTCAACCTGATCTCAGTGCCAGGGAAAGTCGTGGAGCAGATCATCCTGAATGCCATCATGAAGCATATACAGGACAACCAGCTGATCAGGCCCAGGCACTGTGGGTTTAGGAAATTCAGGTCCTGCTTAATTAACTTGATTTCCTCCTATGGCATGGTGACCCGCTTACTGAATGACGGAAAGGCAGGAGATGTTTAGGCTTTAGACTCTACATAGACTTTAATAAAGCCTTGGATATCATATCCCACAGCATTCTCCTGGAGAAACTGGCTGTTCAAAGCTTGGATATGCATTGCTGGATAAAGTACTGGCTGGATGGCTGGGCCCAAAGAATTGTGGTGAATGGAGTTAAACCCAGTTGGCAGCTACTCACAAGTGGTGCTCCTCACATCTCAGTATTGGAGCCAGTTCTGTTCCATATCTCTATCAGTGATCTGGATGAAGGAATTGAGCACACCTTGAGTGAGTCTACAGAAGACATGAAGTTGGGTAGAAGTGGTGATTTGCTTGAACATAGAAAGCCTCTATAGAGGGATCTCCACAGGCTGGATTGTCCAATGGCATGAGATTCAAGGATGAGTTCCAGGTCCTGCAAATGTGTCACAACAACGCCAGTGGAGAAGAGTGGCTAAAAAGCTGTCCAGTTGAAAAGGGCCTGGGAGTGTTGGCTAACAGCTGGCTGTAATGTGCCAGGTAACCAAGGAGGCCAACAGCATCCTGGCTCGTATCAGAAAGGATGTGGCCAACAGGACTAGGGAAGTGATTGCACCTTGAATACTGTGCCCAGTTTTCAGCCCCTCATTGAAAGTAAAAGAGATATTGAGGTGCTAGAGCATGTCCAAAGAAGATTAATAAAGTCGGTAAGGGGATCAAGAGCACAAGTCTTATGAGAAGCAGCTGTGGAATCAAGTTGTTTCACCTGGAGAAAAAGAGGCTGAAGGGAGACCTTGCTGCTCTTTCCAGCTACCTGAAAGGAGGTTGTAGGAAGGTGGGAGGTCAGACTCTTCTCCCAAATAACAAGCAATAGAGCAAGAAGAAATGGCCTCAAGATGAGTGGTATCAGGGGAGGTTTAGATTGACTAATAGGAAATATTTCTTCACTGAAGGGGTTGTGAGGAACTGCAACAGGCTGGTCAGGGAAGGGGTGGAATCACCATCTCCAGAGGTGTATAGATTTGGTGCTGAGGGACTTGGTTTAGTGGTTAAAGGTTGGACTTGCTGATCATAAAGGTCTTTTCCAGACAAAATTACTCTAAGTTTCTATGAGGATATAGCAAAAGTGGAACTAGAAAATCAATGTTGCTTGAGAATGAATGTTACAAAAGTCCTGAGACCAAACGGTGTTCTGGGGAAGATGTTCAGGTTTATTTTCCATCTTTCTTTCCTTCCCAGTATCAATTCCCTGACTTTTATTTGTACTGAAGAATGTGGCATAATACACTAGTGTGTAATTTCATTTTTAACAAACTCTAGAAGGCCTTTCCTGCTTACATGACAACGTGGGCTGGCAGTATCCTGGGCTTCACTTGGAAGGAGTGATCTTTCCCCTTTGCTCAGCATGGATCCAAGGGCAGGGAGCCATGGCAGCCTTCCGTCTGCTGGGCTGCCAGATTTGGCCTGATTTCCCTGACACATTTCAGGCACTGTTACATGATCTGTTTCTTGGGGTGTGGTGTAGTAATGTTTATTCTTGTTCACTTCTTGAACCATATCCTTAGAATGTTTAATGCTACTAGTGAGAAAATTATCTCTGAGTATGCATATTCCAAAACAGGTGTTCCTGCCCTCGTCCTCCAGTGCTTCTTCTCAGTTTCACATTTTATTCACATACTATCCAGAAATCAGTACATAATGAAGCCTCAAAGTGCTACATTATAATTTCTTTTGGAAATCACAGCCTCTCCAATATTTAATTATTCTGAACTGAAACTATGTAGGAGGTTTGTCCTTTTTTTACTAACTTTTTGGAATGCTTTACACCATAAATAAAAATTCAATTTCCATAGTTTCATAGTTTCATAGTTTCAGTTAGGGTTGGAAGGGACCACAAGAATCATCTAGTTCCAACCTCCCTGCCATGGGCACGGACACTCTACACTAGATCAGGCTGGCCAGAGCCTCATTCAGCCTGCTCTTAAACACCTCAAGGGACGGGGCCTCAACCACCTCCCTGGACAACCCATTCCAGGGCCTCACCACCCTCACGGTGAAGAACTTCCTCCTCACATCTAGCCTGAATCTCCCCACCTCCAGCTTCATCCCATTCCCCCTAGTCCTATCACTCCCTGATAGCCTGAGAAGTCCCTCCCCAGCCTTCTTGTAGGCCCCCTTCAGATACTGGAAGGCCACAATGAGGTCACCTCAGAGCCTTCTCTTCTCCAGACTGAACAGCCCCAACTCCTTCAGTCTGTCCTCATAGGAGAGGTGCTCCAGCCCTCTGATCATCCTCGTGGCCCTTCTCTGGACACCTTCCAGCACCTCCAGATCCCTCTTGTATTAGGGGCTCCAGAACTGGAGGCAGTACTCCAGGTGGGGTCTCACCAGAGCTGAGTAGAGGGGGAGAATCACCTCCCTTGACCTGCTGGCCACACTTCTCCTGATGCAACCCCCTTTCTTCTTACTCTCACTAGGATCAAATAATGATATAAAAGGTAAATCAGATTCTAACATCTCAAGTTTCTTTCTTTGCTTTAGATTTATTTGTAATTTCAAAAATACATCATATTTGAATTCAAGACTCTCTACCCTTTCACCACAATTGTTTTATCTTTTCATACTGCTTTGTCTTGGTGACAGTGGGGTAATAAAATATTTCATTTAAAGGTTTGTCACCGCAACTTTTTCCTAAGTTCTTCATAGGAGCATGCATTTGCACCCTGATGAACTGAAAATCAGGTCTCTTTTATTAGGATAAGTAAGACTTCTGTTTAATTAGATTTTCTTTTAATTTAGCATTTTAAGGGTTAAAGACCGAGTCATCAGCAGTGGGGAGAAAAGTAAGGAGAAGCATTCAAAAACTGAGAATGGAAAGGGGAAATTCTGAGCACAGTGAGGACAGTGGAAAGACACCACGTCTTCAACAGAGACAAGATGTCACCCCAGGTCACTGTTCAGAAAATATCCAAATGGTTTCCTCTCCCTTTCTTCTCTATGACTTTCTATCAGGTCATCCTCAAATAGATTCAATCCTCTATTTTTAGTTCATTCATTATTCCTCTTCATCTCCCTCTGTGGTGAAGAAGGGATAGGTCTAGTGTCAGTGCAAGCAATTTGAAATGAATAGATGTGCTAACTGACCTCTTCACAGCCACATCACAAGAAAATATTTAGTCCTACTATTTATGGTCTACACAGAGGATTCAAGCTCTCAAATTACTTCAAGATAAAACTATTATTTGGAGGTTACTACCAAAGCTTGTCCTACACAATTGCTCTCTAGGCTAGAAAGTTGTTTTCTAGTCATCAAAAAATGGATTTTAGTTTTCAACAACTGACAAATCTAAAAGAATAATATGATTTGCAAGTGACAGGTATCTGAAGATATTGTCTCAGAGATGACTTCACAAAGCAATCTGATTCAAATACATATACTCTATACTTTTATAGCTGTTTAATCTGTGAAATAGATAGGATGAGGGGCTACGGCTTCAAACTAGAGAAGAGTATATTTAGATTGTATGTTAGGAACAAGTTCTTTACCGTGAGGGCAGTGGAACACTGGAATAGGTTGCCCAAGGGTGGTGGTTGGGGCCACATCCCTGGAGATATTCAAGGGCTCTGGGCAACCTGATCTAGCTGAGGATGTCCCTGCTTACTGCAGAGGCATTTGGACTAGATGACCTTCAGAGGTTTCTTCCTACCCAGACCATTTTATGAGATGCAATCTAATTAGATTTTTAATGAGATATAATACAATAAACACTATATGATATTAAATATTTGGAAAAAACAGGTTATTATCTTTTGCAAAAATTCACTAGGTCCACCAATTACATGGACTCATCAAGAGAGAAAAGTAAAAGTTTCTAAAAGCTCTAAATGCAATGCATACCTTTTGAAACATTGTTTTCAGGGCACACATTCAGTGAACTTTAGGAAGAGACTGGATGGGGTACTTGGTGCCATGGATTAGTTGATTAGATGGTGTTGGATGATAGGTTGGACTCGATGATCTCAAAGGTCTCTTCCAACCTCGTTAATTCTATTCTATTCTATTCTATTCTATTCTATTCTATTCTATTCTATTCTATTCTATTCTATTCTACGCTATGCTATGCTATGCTATGTTACGCTATGCTATTCTATGCTATTCTATGACCCTCTTTTTACAAACAGAGAAGGCCTGGTGGGAGATGTGGTGATTGGAGGCTGTCTAGGGTCCAGAGACCATGAAATAATTGAATTTTCAATATGCAGTCAAGCTAAGAGGGGCAGCAAGAAGACCTCCACTCTGGACTTCAGGAGGGCAGACTTCAGGTTACTCAAGGAACTAACTCAGAAGGTTCCTTGGGAAACAGCCCTTAAAAACAAAGGGGTCCAGGAGAGCTGGACCTGCTTCAAGGAAGAGCTCTTGAAGGCGCAGGAACAGGCTGTGCCAAAGTGCCGGAAGATGAGCCGCTGGGGCAGACGGCCAGCCTGGATGGGCAATGAGCTTCTGAAGGAATTAAGGGGAAAAAAGAGGGTGCATCATCTTTGGAAGAAAGGTGAGGTGGTGCAGATGGTGTTGGGCGCTAGGTCAGACTTGATGATCTCGAAGTTCTTTTCAAACCTGGTTAATTCTATTCTATTCTATTCCATTCTATTCCATTCTATTCCTGTATTTTATTTTTTAGTAGTTGGCTAAGGCTCAGTATACCTAAGTAATACTTAGGTGAAGCTTCTTTCACTGCATATTTCAGCTGTTTTGTGGAGCTTGCCTATTTGTGTACGTTTTTCAATTTGACTATTTCTTTTTGTCTTCCCAGAATTCCAGTTCTACTTATCTATTTAGTACACTTTTCCTGCCATGGATTTTACAGTGTATATATTGGCTTGGATCCATAACCAAAGAAAGCTCAGATGCAAACCAAACCTTGCTCCGCCTGACAGACGGGCAGATAATTCTCTTCTGTCTGACATGGACTGCAGCCAGATTGCATTGCTACTGAAGAATCACACACAGGTAATGAGGCGAATTTAGAGATAAATATCCCCATAATGATTTGAGTATCTCATAAAAGATCAAATCATAGTAGGCATGTGGAACAAAAATCTCAGTGAGATCCCAATTTATCTTTTAACAAGCAAATGACTACTTTCTGAGCAATTGAAGGATGGCCAAAAAGAAGCTGAAAAAGAATAGGCAGTAGTGCTCTAATTTGGCAAGTTGAATTGATTGGGAGTTACAGTACACCAAAAAACACAGCGGCGAACCTGAAAGATAACACCAAGAGAGGAAGACAGAAAAGGTACATAATGTCCAAAATTCAAAGCTATATCAGAAGCAGGAGATTCTAGCTGTCTGAAAGTCGTGCCAAGTTAAATCTATATTCAATGAAAGGAATACATCACCAGAAAGGGTTTCTGATTATTGCATTTAAGCAATGGTATGCATCACATAACGGGATAAGGCTCTCTCCATGTTTCTCTCTCTCATATGACTGCATAGTAGCTGCCCCTACTATTTCAGATTAAATATTCATATGACTAAATTAACATGAGAGTAATCATACTCACACTAACAAACCACACAATCTAGGCAGTGGGCCTTGTGTTAATGGATACCTAATTCCTTAAGTTTTCCTGCTCAAGGATAGATTGCTTGATGTCATCAAGAAAACCCCAACAATGTCACTGGGGAAGGTACCTTGCCCTTTTCCTTGTGTGCCCTCTACATGCACACACATAGAGTCATAGAATCATACACACAAAGACATGATTGTAGAGTCATAGAATCATTTAGGTTGGAAAAGACCATTAAGATCATGGAGTCCAACTATAAATCTAATGCTGTCTAGTCCACCAATAAACTATGTGCCATATCTATGTTGGAACAGAAGACAAACAGGCAACTAAGCAGAAAACAATGAGACAGCTCAGATTTTAAACTGTCCATAGGTGAACATGTGATATGTGCAGCCATAAAGGTGGCCTGGATTGAAAGGGAAAAATCACCAAACAAGAAAATGTAAATATATGTATAAATATATGTAAATGTAATATATTTTGTACATATTCATTGCATTTCATAATTTAGATTGTAGTTTTACTTATAAATACAGCTTCATTTGCTTTCAACTGAGCTGGTCTGGCAATTTTATGTTGGGGGACAATTTCAACCCACCACATTGTATTATATTATGTTTATATTATATTATATTATATTATATTATATTATATTATAGAAAAGAAAAGAATAGAATAGAATAGAATAGAATAGAATAGAATAGAATAGAATAGAATAGAATAGAATAGAATAGAATAGACCAGGTTGGAAGAGACCTTCAAGATCATCACATCCAACATATCAACCAATCCAACCCACCTAAACAACTAAACCATGGCACCAAGCACCCCATCAAGTCTCCTCCTGAACACCTCCAATGATGGTGACTCCACCACCTCCCCAGGCAGCCCATTCCAATGGGCAATCACTCTCTCTGTATAGAACTTCTTCCTAACATCCAGCCTAAACCTCCCTTGGCTATGTAATAGAAAAATTTAGAAGACAAAAACTCCATATTCTTGTGTATTAATGAATCCATGGTCACAATCTCTGCACATAGTCAGGCCAGGTAACCCTTTAATTCATGACAAGATGCCTCTTTGTTAGTAACGTTAGGAAGTCAAAGACGAAAAAATTTGAAGCTTGGCTCTGCTGTTTCTCTTTGCAAATAATACAATACAATACAATACAATACAATACAATACAATACACCACCAGGTTGGAAGAGACCTTCAAGATCATCGCATCCAACCCATCAACCAATCCAACCCACCTAAATACAATACAATACAAGACAATACAATGCAATACAATACAACCCACCTAAACAACTAAACCATGGCACCAAGCACCCCATCAAGCCTCTTCCTGAACACCCCCAATGAAGCTGACTCCACCACCTCCCTGGGCAGACCATTCCAATGGGCAGTCACTCTCTCTGTAAAGAACTTCTTCCTAAGATCCAGTCTAAACCTGCCCTGGCGCAGCCTTAGACTGTGTCCTCTTGTTCTGGTACTGGCTGCCTGGGAGAAGAGACCAACCTCTGCCTGTCTACAACCTCCCTTCAGGTAGCTGTAGAGAGCATTAAGGTCACCCCTGAGTCTCCTCTTCTCCAGGCTATCTGCAGAAAAGATTGATGTCCACAAATATGTGAATGATTTTATGCTACTCTTCCCTCTGATTAGATTTTGACAGCTGATGACCATATTCTACAGTTATTGTAAATAACAATCTTTTCAAGTGAAGCAAGTAAGCTTGCCTTTTTCCCTGGGAAGATGTCAGCTAACAACTACTAAACTATCCATGTCCCAGAACATCAGAGAGTTGTAATAATTATACCTACTATTGTCTGTCTTTAATATTTCAAGGGAGCCTACAGATAACGAAAGGCCATTCCAAAATAACTGACTAAGAAATTTCTATTTGATTTCTAAAATTATTTATTTAGTGGTCTCAAAAAATGCATTTTAAAATGCATGTTATGTAAAACATTCACTAGATTTCCTTGGGGAAAGAAAAGAAGACTGCTTTAAAAAGAAGAGGTGTGAAGCTAGGGATGGGAAGAAATGGTGAGAAGACTAGGTAACTGCTACTGGGATTCAGTCCCTTCTTTGGAATGGAATGGAATGGAATGGAATGGAATGGAATGGAATGGAATGGAATGGAATGGAATGGACCAGGTTGGAAGAGACTACACAGTCTCAAAGCAATTCCTGAACACCAAAGCTTACAAGATCTTTCTCTGTGAACAGATTAGAATTTTGCACTAATTAGGCAAAACCTGGAATTTTTCAAATATGATTTCTTTTCACATAAAGTACATTTACTGCAACATTCTTTCCAGAAGTCTCCTTCTGTACAAGAGGCAGCTCCTCTACAAGGATATATCAGTGCACAATCTACTCCCTCAGGAAAAAAGTAGTTCTGCAGTCACATTGACTAATCACAGCTCTCTTATTTAATCTTTTCAATAATGCTATCCTGTGGTGCATTTTGTCTGCCCTTTCTCTTAAAAATTGCAACAACAACATTTAATAAAAGGGTAACTGTCCCAATCGTGTAAAATGGAGCTGTGTTATGTAATAGTGATGAGACCATATCCAGCTGTGCCTTAGATGTTACACAAAAATTACATATGCATAGTTTGAAGACCTACTTGCTGAGTTAATACAAGCAACGACAAAGCATGTAGTGTAGATCTTCTAAAGAGAAAACTATGAGAATAGATTAGAGACCATAAAACCATTTAAAAAAAAAAAAAAAGAAACACAAAAACACCAGTATCACAGCATCACTAAGGTTGGAAGAGACCTCAAAGATCATCGAGTCCAACCTGTCACCAGAGACCTCATGGCTAGACCATGGCACCAAGTGCCACGTCCAATCCCCTCTTGAACACCTCCGGGGGATGGTGACTCCACCACCTCCCTGGGCAGCACATTCCAATGACAAATTACTCTCTCAGTGAAGAACTTTCTCCTCACCTCCAGCTAAACTTCCCCTGGTGCAGCTTGAGACTGTGTCCTCTTGTTCTGGTGCTGCTTGCTGGAGAGAAGAGGCCAACCCCTTCCTGGCTACAACCACCTTTCAGGTAGTTGTAGAGAGCAATGAGGTCACCCCTGAGCCTCTTCTACTCCAGGTTAAACAACCCCAGCTCCCTCAGCCTCTCCTCACAGGGCTTGTGCTCAAGGCCTCTCCCCAGCCTTGTTGCCCTTCTCTGGACATGTTCAAGTGTCTCGAGGTCCTTCCTAAACTGAGGGGCCCAGAACTGGACACAGGACTCAAGGTGTGGCCTAACCAAAGCAGAGTACAGGGGCAGAATGACCTCCCTGCTCCTGCTGGCCACACTATTGCTAATGCAGGCCAGGATTCCGTTGGCCTTCTAGGGCACTTGGGCACACTGCTGGCTCATGTTTAGGTGCCTGTCAATCAGCACCCCCAGGTCCCTCTCTGTCTGGGAGCTCTCCAGCCACTCTGACCCCAGCCTGTAGCTTTGCATGGGGTTGTTGTGGCCAAGTGCAGCAAAGTGCAACCCCACCCAAAGCCAGGATACAAAATTAGTTATTCACAAAACACATTAGAAAAACATTGTAAAATAGGACAATTTGATAAATGCATTGATTTTAAACTCTGTCAGGATTGGGCCAACTCCCACTCCTTGATTTCTATAGAATACAAGTAAGAAATATATGGAAGATAGAAAGACAGCTGTCATGTTGATTTTGGTTCATTTTTTGTTCTGAAATATGAATATTGGTATATAAATAGTGAGAAGATAGGGATGTAATGTTACATTAATGCGTACTAACATGATTAAATAATCAAATCTTGCCCAGTTTTAGGCTATCATTTGGACTTGAATTAAGGTTGCCTTATTTTGGCCACATTTACAGAACTGCTGACACCTCTTCCTGTCTTTAACCCCTCTATGAAAGAGTCTCTGTCTCAGATGACCTGTTTGCTAAATGAAATGTAAATCACTTTGCCCTTTGAGTAACTGTAAGCACTTGCAAGGTACCTTTTAAGTAATATATTACACAACCTTTATCCCTCAACTGATATATTTTTTTCTCTCTTGTTTTTTCCCCATTCTTTGTTCTTTCTTTGTAGGCTTTCATTAAGTCATTTTCTTGTATTCCCATAACACTAAAAGATGCAACTTCTCAGAATGATTTTATCGCACAATGAGATAAAGACAGTGTCTTTATCTTCAGCTTACTTCATGATAGTTAGAAAGTTCAAAGAGACAGAGTGAGGGAACTGACAACTCCTAAATAAATACAAGAAGAAATAGGATACAACTGAAAAGATGTTGCAAGATTCTGATGTTAAAATCAGTGGAGGAAGAGAGGGTAGTGCTTCTTTTGCTCCATGGAGATGTTTCCCATAATTTACTTCAAGCTGTTGCTTTTCACTCAACAGCGTCACTAGTTTTCATAATCAGCCTTCTTTGCATGTGCAGGAAGGATCTGCAATAAGCATTCATGTCTTGTAATTTTAGCTTTCAAAAAACCCTCATGTATTATAAGCTGGTCACCAAGTTGGCCTTATAAAACCAGTGGAAAAGGACAGGATTTGTCAAAAGTACATTTTTTTTTCTTAATACCTTTGAAGCCAGTGGAAAGGCAGATACTCCTCCAGAGCTTAACTTGGATGTTCTGAATCATTTTCTAGTGCAGCCTCTAGCTCTTCACTTAGTATTGCGATATCTACAGGGTTATTAGTCTCATTACAGTACATCCCCTAAGGCATAACTATAGATCACACTGTCATTACTCTTACCTTAGTGCTCTGCTTTAAGACAGGCTTAATTATCTGCTGGGGTACCTCTTTTCTGTGAGTATAGAAAGATCTCAGGGCAGTTACCTTAGGCTAGACCCCTACCTTCTAGGTGAACTAAACTTGGAAAGATCAGTCCCACTCCACACTCATAAAATATAAATGTGCTAAAGAGAATCTGCACTGGAACTGCATTTAAGTTGATAATTCAATTTCACCAGCAGATCTAATGTGTGATATTAAATCAGAAGAGCTCTGTATTAACTCTTCTGCTCACTGCTATATAGTTCATACTTCAGAAAAATTTCTGCAAATATTACCTGAATCATTATGTGAACTCTCTCTCCAAAATTGCAGGGTAAAAGGGAACTATGAAGGTTGTTTATTAATACTAAGCAACTGAAACTGTTTAAATAATGGTTTGTGAAGTATGTAAAATGCAACACTCAATCTGCTGTAACAAGATTGCAGAAGTTAAGTGTAATTAATGCATATTTTCTGTACACTTTCTATAGTTGTTTGCTCATAAATGAAGCTTCAAACAAATTGAAATTAAAAAGCAACACCTTAATCAATTAGAATAGAATAGAATAGAATAGAATAGAATAGAATAGAATAGAATAGAATAGAATAGAATTAACCAGGTTGGAAAAGACCAAGATCATCGCGTCCAACCTATCATCCAACACAACCTAAACAACTAAACCATGGCACCAAGCACCCCATCAAGTCTCCTCCTGAACAACTCCACCACCTCCCCGGGCAGCCCATTCCAATGGGCAATCACTCTCTCTGTATATTGTTGGGGGACAATTTCAACCCACCACATTGTCAAAGATGAAAAAATCTGAAGCTTGTCTCTGCTGTCTCTCTTTGCAAATAAAGGGCATATCTGCAGAAAAGATTTATGTCCGCTAATATAAGCAAATGATTTTATGCTACTCTTCCTTCTGATTAGATTTTGACAGCTGATGACCATATTCTACAGTTATTGAAAATAACAATCTTTTCAAGTGAAGCAAGTAAGCTTGCCTTTTTCCCTGGGAAGATGTCAGCTCATTCCAACAGGCAATCACTCTCTCTGTGTAGAACTTCTTCCTAACATCCAGCCTAAACCTCCCCTGGTGCAGCCTGAGACTGTTCTGGTGCTGGCTGCCTGGGAGAAGAGACCAACATCTGCCTGTCTACAACCTCCCTTAAGGTAGTTGTAGAGAGCAAATAATTATACCATATAAATAATTATACCATATAAAGGAGATGAAGTTGCAGAAATTGAAAAAAGCATAGCTTCCACATACAAAGAAAGATAATTTTACTCTTAGCTATTTTAAAATGCCTGTATACCTGTTCACAATTCCCATTAAGAGCTTTTGGATGTACAAAAATCCATAATTTTCTTGCTTTAATTCCAGAAATCAAATTATTGGAACAAGGGGTGCAAGTATTTGCAAATAAGATCTCAGTTTACTTTATATATTCATGCCTGTCATTAATTTCTTTCTTATGGGTAGTACCCTAAAACTGATGTCAATGTGACAAATTTTGTCTTTAGTATCTCCTGAATAACTGAACAGTTTCTTTTTTAAGACTATTAGGAATATTAAATATTTTATGCAATTTTAATAATCTGCCTTTGCAGATTCCTGTCAAGTTATTTACAATGAGGGTGGTTGAGCACAGGAACAGCTTGCCCAGAGAGATGCTTGAGGCCCCATCCCTGAAGGTAATCAAGGTTAGGCTTGACAGGGCTCTGGGTGACCTGAACTAGTTGAGGATGACCCTGCTCACTGCATGGGATTTGGACTAGAAGACCATTGGAGGTCACTTAAAACCTCAATGATTCTATGATTCTATGTCAGCTGATAGTCTCAATATGGACTAGAAGAGGAAATTGCCACAATAGTTTTGCTTCATGCTCACCATCATTTTTAATATATTTTTATATTTCCCTATTTTTTTTTATTTTATGCAAAGCAAAAATAATAAATATTCCTATTGGTTCTAAAATGTGTAAATCTACAAGAATGAAAATAAACATGGTGATACACATTTAAAAAGAAAGTACCAGAGAATGACAAATAGAAGGCTTACAGCTGTCAAGAATAGCATTCTGCAGCGAAGCAGTCTATCAAGTGGTCTACCTGTGACAAAACTTATTCAGAGCTTTCAACTATTAACTAGAACATCTCCCTTTTAGAATAGAATAGAATAGAATAGAATAGAATAGAATAGAATAGACCAGGTTGGAAGAGAACTTCAAGATCATCATGTCCAGCCTATCATCCAACACCACCTAATCAACTAAACCATGCAACCAAGCAGCCTATCAAGGCTCCTCCTGAACACCTCCAGTGAAGGTGACTCGAACACCTCCCTGGGCAGCCGATTCCAATGGGCAATCACTCTCTCTGTGTAGAACTTCTTCCTAACATCCAGCCTAAACCTCCCCTGGTGCAGCCTGAGACTGTGTCCTCTTGTTCTGGTGCTGGTTGCCTGGAAGAACAGACCAACCTCTGCCTGTCTACAACCTCCCATAAGGCAGTTGTAGAGAGCAAGAAGGTCACCCCTGAGTCTCCTCTTCTCCAGGCTAAGCAACCCCAGCTCCCTCAGCTTCTCCTCATAGGGCTTGTGCTCCAAACCCCTCACCAACTTTGTTGCCCTTTTCTGGATATGTTCCAGCAAGTCAACATCCTTCCTAAACTGAGGGGCCCAGAACTGGACACAGGACTCAAGGTGTGGCCTAACCAGTGCAGTGTACAGGGGCAGAATGACCTCCCTGCTCCTGCTGGCCACACTGTTCCTGATGCAGGACAGGATGCCATTGGCCCTCCTGGCTGCCTGGGCACACTGCAGGCTCATGTTCAGCCTACCATCGACCAGCACCCCCAGGTCCCTCTCTGCCTGGCCACTCTCCAGCCACTCTGACCCCAGCCTGTAGCACTGCATGGGGTTGCTGTGGCCAATGTGCAGAACCTGGCACTTGGATGTGTTCAATCTCATGCCCTTGGACTCTGCCCATCTGTCCAGCCTGTCGAGGTCCTTCTGCACAGCCCCTCAGATAAGAGAACATGACAAAGCTAGTTCTTTGATTCTTCTGTCAATCTTTGCTGCTATAACATCTCATAAAGACATACTAAACTGGATATTAAATTGGGGTTTTTGTTTGTTTGGTTGGTTTTTATAATTTTATTTAGATTTCATATGAATTTGTTTAAATCCTAAAAAATAATCATTTTAAAAAGAGTCAGTGAGTTGTTAACATGCTGATGACTCTTCAGGATTTGTCTTTTCCTGTGTTTATATATTGTCCCTCACCAAAACTAAAAGTGCTTCACAATTCAGGGAAAATCAAAGTATTACAAACTAAAAATATTTCCCATTTCATATAGAAATTATGAGATTTAGATTCCCCAGCATGCCAGATAAATTGTCTAGATTATTGTAAGCCACAATAAATTGTCTTTCACATTTATGACAATGCAATAAATCTGTACAACATGACTGGAAGATACAATTCCCACTGTGTCAACACTTTCCTCTCACTGTTCCCAAAGAAATGCTCTCCCCTTCAGTGTGTACTTGGTGTGCACTAAGGTGAGTCATGGCAAAATTCATTACCTATCAATGCAAAATAAATTCGTACTTGACATTTGTTACAGCTCCTGACAACGATTCTGTTAAAGGCTGCTAGAAGGGTGAAGCTATGTGGCCATGATCATTGCACTATTGTGGTCAAGGGCTAGTTGAGACATCATGTCTAAAATTCTACTCTGTAGCTGCAACACCAGGAAACCAAGGGGTGAATCTGGGAACTCATTCAGCATGCAACAATTTGGTTAACAATCTATTTTTATAGTGACTCTCCTGATTATGACTTCTTACCACACTCAGCCCATGGATTCACCTCTGAGCATGTGAACTGAAATTATGCATCTTGGGAAGGTTACAAACATGAAGGAGGCATTGTATCTCCCCAGGCCTTAGATATAAAACCACCTCCATAATTAGAAATTTTACACCCTATGAGCTAGCATCTATTGAAATATTGGATCAGATAATATACAACACAAGGATATGTTTACACACTCAGATATCACAGGCACAAAGACATGAAGAATGTGTAGTGAAATAATCATTGGAATTAGTTGTGTTGGAAAAGACCTTTGAGGTCATACCATTCAATCATTAACCCGGCAGTATCACAGTATCACAGTATCACCAAGGTTGGAAGAGACCTCAAAGATCATCAAGTCCAACCTGTCACCAAAGACCTCATGATTAGACCATGGCACCAAGAGTCATGCCCAGTCCCCTCTTGAACACTTCCAGGGATGGTGACTCCACCACCTCCCCAGGCAGCACATTCCAACGACGTGAAGAACTTTCTCCTCACCTCAAGACTAAACTTCCCCTGGTGCATCTTGAGACTGTGTCCCCTTGTTCTGGTGCTGGTTGCCTGAGAGAAGAGACCAACCCCCTCCTAGCTACAACCACCTTTCAGGTAGTTGTAGAGAGCAATGAGGTCTCCCCTGAGCCTCCTCTTCTCCAGGCTAAACAACCTCAGCTCCTTCAGCCTCTCCTCATAGGGCTTGTGCTCAAGGCCTCTCAACAGCCTCATTGTCCTTCTCTGGACACCTTCAAGTGTCTTGGTGTCATTCCTAAACTGAGGGACCCAGAAGTGGACACAGGACTCAAGGTGTGGCCTAACCAATGCAGCGTACAGGGGCACAATGACTTCCCTGCTCCTGCAGGCCACACTATTTCTGATGCAGGCCAAGATGCCATTGGCCTTCCTGGGCACCTGGGCACACTGCTGGCTCATGTTTAGGTAGCTGTCAATCAGCACCCCCAGGTCCCTCTCTGTTTGGCAGCTCTCCAGACACTCTGACCCCAGCCTGTAGCTCTGCATGGGGTTGTTGTGGCCAAAGTGCAGCACCCAGCACTTGGATTTGTTGGATCCCATCATATTGGACTCTGCCCATCTGTCCATTTGGTTGAGGTCCCTCTGCAGAGCCCTTCAGCCCTCTAACTGATCAACATCCGCTCCCAACTTGGTGTCATTTGCAAATTTGCTGATGACTGTCTCAATCCCCTCATCCAGATCATCAATGAAGACATTAAAGAGGATGGGGCCCAGCACTGATCCCTCGGGACGCCACTGCTGACTGTCCTCTAGCTGGAGGTGGCACCATTCACCACCACTCTCTGGGCTCGGCCCTCCAGCCAGTTCCTAACCCAGCACAGAGTGTTGCTGTCCAAGCCACGAGCTGACAGCTTAGCCAGCAGTTTGCTGTGGGGAACGGTGTCAAAGGCCTTGCAGAGTTCCAGGCAGACCACATCCACAGGCCTCCCCACATCCACCAGGCGGGTCACCTGATCATAGAAGGAGATCAGGTTGGAAAGGACCTGCCCTTCCTAAATCCATGTTGGCTGGACCTGAGCCCTTGGCCATCCTTCAGGTGCACAGTTATTGCCTGCACTGCCAAGTGACTGCTAAACCATCAGCAAATGTAGAAAGTATATGACAAAACTGACCATAATGGAGCTGTCCTTGGTTTTTGAACTGTTGTTCTGTTCCTACAAATCTCAATTTAAAGAAAAACCTTAGTGCAGATCTTAGACAAGAAAGTGTGGTTACATCAGGATTCTCTTTAACATCAGGGGATGACAGAAATGGAATGGTATTCATGAGCAGTTTAGCAGGCCAGTTATGACAATCCCAGTCTAACTGTTTTTCCTACACCTAGCAGAACAAACATACCTTTCAAATGAAAATAAATAAATAAATAAATAAATAGTTTTAACTTACTCTTCATATAAGAGTATAGATTGACTTTCATGGCTTGTTAAATAAGAGACAATGCTTTTCAAATGGCAGAATTTTGGAGCCAATCTTTCTTCCTGAAATATAAAAAGGGAGAAAGTAGTAGCTAAAGATTTTTTTTCTCTATTGAAGGAGAAGATTAAAGGACTGCTCAGATAAAATCTTCCCTCATTTTCTATGTCTTTGCTTCTTTTTTCCAAGAAGAAAAAAAAAATAATATCATGTTATCTTGACTTTAAATTCAGAACAATCCTTTAAATCCTCATTATTCTTAAGATTACAGAGATTACAAGTCCATGCAGTATTTACTGAAAACAGATGCAGAGAGACAACAAGCAACTATCTAAATAAACATCCAAGAATTCTTTCTTTATAATGCTGGATGAAAAAAAAAAGAGAAAAGTCACATAGCATTAACTGTCTGTCTGCCATTCGGTCCTTAAAGTGATATGGTAAAGATGAACACGAGTGAGAGAGAAAGGCCTAGAATGGACTTCAAGTAGACTTCTTAATTAAAAAAATATGCTAATCTCTAGACAACAAATTTCAGAGGTGTCCTATATTCAAAAGATAGAAAGCAAAGAGCAGATCAAAGTTAAAATCTTGGTTCGCAAAATGGATGTAAAATCTTTGCATTATAAGCCTTAAAATTCTGGCTTTTCCTATTTTCCTTATTTCAATTTAACAACATCTGAGGCCAGATTCTGCTTTTGTTTCATACAGAGTAGGCTGTGGCAACTCACGAATTACAGAGCAACAAAAGAGCATTTCTATAAAGAGTCATTTGTTTCTTTTTAAAAGTTATTTCCAACTTTTGCTTTGAAAAGTGATTTAGCAACCAATTCTAGCAAGGTTTTCATTTATCCATTGATCCAATAAAGATATTGAACAGGATGGGGCCCAGTACTGAACCCTGAAGGACACCACTAGTGACTGGCTGCCAGCTGGATGTGTGTTATAATAATACAATACAATACAATACACCAGGTTGGAAGAGACCTTCAAGATCATCACGTCCAACCTATCAACCAGTCCAACCCACCTAAATACAATACAATACAATACAATACAATACAATACAATACAACCCACCTAAACAACTAAACAACTAAACCGTGGCACCAAGCACTCCATCAAGCCTCTTCTTGAACACCTCCAATGAAGGTGACTCCACCACCTCCACGGGCAGCCGATTCCAATGGGCAATCACTCTCTCTGTGGCACCATTCACCACCACTCTCTGGGCTCAGCCCTCCAGCCAGTTTCTAACCCAGCACAGTGTGCTGCTGCCCAAGCCATGGGCTGACAGCTTGGCCATGAGTTTGCTGTGGGGAACTGTGTCAAAAATTTGGCCCACTGCATAACTCAATGCATACACACCTCTGAGGCACACAGATTACATCCTGATACTGACATATTTTTTAAAATGCAAAAGAAGGGAAAAAAAGAGACAAAAAAAGGGACAAATCTAGCCCCATAGTGCAGCAAGGGACTTATTAAGAAGACCTAAACACATTCTGCAGGACACCAGCTGTCACTCAGTCTTTGGCTTAGGGGAATACCTTGGCTTTAAATTACTTTTCTCCTTGAATTTACCAGAAAAGTCACCATTCTTCCATTAGCTTGACTATTGCTTTTTCTGAAATGACTTCTAGTGTTTATGATTGTGTGCCTGTTACTATTCATGACTGCTTTATATACTTAGAAAAATCATAACACTACTTAAAGTTAAAATGATTTACTTAAGATTCTAGAAATGGCACGCATTTGACAGATGAAGCATGAAGTCAGTTTGCATTATTCTTTATTAAGAAATGTAATGAAGATATCTGGAACTTAAAAGCTTTTTCCTCTCCGGTTTACTCTTCAGTTTTCTTAGAACAAGTTTTCTGGAATGCTGCATATTTTTATTTTCCTGATTTAGAGGTGCATTGGCAAACTATGATGAATTAAAACATTCTAATGCATTTTCTACTTAGACTACTTGACTGGTTCTAATATATGCATACGTTAAAATAATTCATCTTTGTTTGGTGGATGGTTTCTGTATATAAAATATTTTCCTGTGAAGTATAGAAGGATTTCCACTGAATGTTACTTGCTTCTTTGTTGTTTTTCTGTGGGGCTGGAAAAGATTATTAGCAGGAAGCTAATAACATGATGTTAGTGTTACCTTTGAAATTGCAGCCTTTTATCTCAACGAGTAAGCCAAAAGCTAAAGACAGAGTAGTCTCGGGGAAGATTATAAGGATGCAATAGAACACCTGCTGAAGGATTTGAAGTTTTTCAAGTCTTTCAAAATAATTAGTTGACTGCAGAATCCAGAACTTTAGAAAAGGAAAGCCTTCACATTGATAACTCTCTTTAGAAAGGAGAGCCAGAGTGAAAACAGCTCTGCATGGGCTCTAACATCTTGAAAGGACTGAATAAAACCTAAAGAATGTAGATGTTATGATGCTGGGTTTTGATTAAAAGCTTTTATTGTGTGATGGGCCCAACCTGGAAGCAGGAGGGGGGAGGGCTTGTGAGACCCATGTGCTCCCTGGAGGGCGATTTCCCCCTGGGGAACTGAGTTAGTCTGTTCCACTCCCCCTCCCTGTCCAACAAGCCTATAAATAGGAGAACACTGCAGGCATTGCTCTTGTTTTTCACTTCTGCCTTGTGGGGACTAAAGAGAGTTGCTGCTGGCTTTCTGTTTCTCTGCCACATGGTCAGGCTTTATCCTCTCCCTGCTAAATCCACACCTCTTCAAAGGACTGGGTTTGTATTCATATTTTCCCCATCCACCCTTGACCCTTACCCTGTTTCCTGTTATTGTTTTATGTATAGATATATATATTTTAAAGAAAATTTTGTTCTCTCTACTTCCAAACCAACTCCAAAATTATTTCTTGGTGGATTTGCCCCCTTTCCTTTTTTTTCCCTCTCTATTGGGAAAGAGGAAGGGGGAGCAGGGGGAGGAATTCTCGGTCTTGCCCCCCATCTGAGCTCTTAAATCCCAGCTAAGGCTCAAACCACTACATATTGCTATTCCAAAAGCCTATGTACTACTTCCTAGGCCTATCCATGAGTTATCTGTGGTTGTTTACAAATTCTTTAACTCTCTGCTCTTATCTTTATTTCATCATTTTCTGGTCCTTGAAAATATATTTTTTTAATTAAAAATATTCAGAATCACTGTTTAGATAGAGCTCTGTAAGCAGGAAATAGAAACTTCACACTTTGTGGGAAAGCAGTAATGAAAGGAGATGGGGTCAGGATGTAGATGGCTAACATAACAGAGCTCCATCCTTTTGGGATGGGTTGCTTGACAATGACTCTGCAGCCCAAAATGATGCCTGGATGCCTACGGATGTCTAGCCCTAGCCAAAGTAGAAACACATGATGAGATCTGTAATAAATTAGATATTTTTTTGTTATTATAATAGTCAACACACTTGTTATTTACATTAGTAAATGTATACTTTCAATTTCCTCCAGAAAAGTTTTCAAAAATGTTTTCCTTTACATTTTGGATAAGTAATATGTTTTGAATTAAATACATCTGTTGATATTGCCTACCTGAATATATTTTATCAGCTTTATTCCCACTCTTCCAAACAACATCTGATTTAAATTTGTTGTTACAGATTGATATTGAAATTAATTCAAGCACATGTTTCTTTTTCTTGCAGTAAGAGAGCTGCTGCATGCATGGATTCCTTAGGCAATGATCTGGACAATTAGATCACAGAATCACAGACTGGTCTGGTTTGGAAGAGGACTTTAAAGATCATCTAGTTCTAACCGCCATGCCATGGGCAAGGATACGTCCTACTAGAACAAATTTCTCAAGGCCTCATGCAAGTCAGAGATTTCCCAGGAAGCTCAAGGTTTCCTTGTTTCTTTTTCATATAGGATAGGATAGGATAGGATAGGATAGGATAGAATAGAATAGAATAGAATAGAATAGAATAGAATAGAATAGAATAGAATTAACCAGGTTGGAAGAGACCTTTGAGATCATTGAGTCCAACCTATCATCCAGCACTATCTAATGAACTAAACCATAGCAATAAGTTTGCAGCATGCCCAGATATTCTGCTGGAAAGGGCTACAATGTTTCAGGATGTTTTAGCTTTTTCTGCTTGTATTTAATTCTCTTTGATGGAAATTAAACTTTGATTTGGTTTTAGGGCAGTATCCAGAACACGTTCCTCTTGGACACATCAAAAATACTTATAGAAGCAACAAGGAGAAAGGTGATTAGTAGCAGAACTTAAATGATGACCATTACAAAAATGCAAATTCCATGTTCAGATGACTACCTCTAACTTCACAGCCTAGCAGACATGCCTCTCTTTCCCAGAAGTGAATAAAAGAGCCACTATGAAGTGCCAAATTGACATCAGTGGAATTACTTCTGTCTACCTAGCAGACAAGGCATAACAACCAGGCAGAATTCCTTTAAATTTTAATACTTTTGTCAAGCTTTCATTTTTTAACTCTGCTCTACAAAAATTGGCTTTTTGTCCACTGAAATTAATGACATAATTTCCATTACTCCAAAGATTTTAGTTCAACTGTCAAACACAGGAACTATCTGCCTGCTAATTATCTTTTCAGTTGCATGGATAAATGATTAAAATATATATTTGTTAAAATAAAAAGTATTAAGAACTAGAAACAGCATTGTTGCAAGTCCTGTTCTTAGTTCTCCCTCTTACTGCTAGCAATTCTCAGTATTTCATAGAATGTTATTGTTTAAGAATGACTCTACTAAGAAGTAGGAAGTGTAATCCACTAAGAACTTGAGTTTTGTAGTGTTGGGTAGGAGAATGACTTAGTATTTTGACATCAAGGATGAAAATTTTGTGTGAGGGCAGCTCAAGCATTGCTGTGAATACAAAAGTTTCAATGTTGACAAGTGTCCTATTCTTACCATTTCTCAGGAAAGGCATTGAACTATTTTGGATGCAGGAGTGATTCCCTGGAAGCTATATACTAGTTAAGAGTAATTGGCAGGGAGGTGAACAGGCAGGAAAAGGAGCTCACATTTTTTTCCCAGTCTTTGAAGTTAAAAAGAATGCCATTTTTTTTCTAGTGTAGACTGAATTAGTCCATGGCAAATAGTGGGACTGTTTGGCCAGCCCTGGGGCAATAGTTTGTAGATGTACTACAAACCCCTCCAGGTGAAAGCAAGCTGTGGCATGAACTCCACTGGCAAAGGAATAGAGAAAAATGCATTGGCAATGTCAGTTGTCGCATACCACTTGGCTGCCTTTCACTCCAGTTCGTGCTGAAGTTTTAACACCTGGCATGACAGCACTCAGTGTCTGTGTGACTTCATTAAGGCCATGATAGTCTACTGTCAGCCTCCACTCACCATTAGACTTCTGTACTGGCCAGCTTGGATCTTGCTAATCACTCCTTGCCTATCTGATTGACGGATCAGTTTCTGGATGGGAGTTACTGAGTGTCAATTAGTGTGATACTGCTGCCAGTGCACCGTTGTAGCAACTGACACCTTTTGATCCTCAGCCCTCTGCAACCCCACAATAGAACAGTGCTCTGATAAACCAGGCAAGGTTTACATATTTTGACAGGTTTAAATTTCTTCTGTCTTCACTGCTGCTATACCAAAGGCCCACCAGCACCCCTCCAGGTCTTTGAAATACTCTCTCTTGAGGTAATCTCCTAGAATGGATGGGGCATCTGGGCCAGTCACAAGATGCTACTTCTGCCACTCATATCCAGTCAGACTTATTTCAGCTTCCACAACAGTTAATTTCTGCATAGAGGTGTATTGTGCACCCTTGTCCATCTTGTGGTTCTGATGTGCCAGGCCACTAAATAGACACAGACTAATAAATGCTGTTGTCCCCATCCTCCACCTGACTGGAGGCAGGGTCCTTTTAGTTCTGAACATTGTGGTCATCATCAACATACGGATCTCAACAACTCCCATGGACCAGACCTCCATTGTTACACCTATCCTGTAAATAAGGATCAAAAACCAATCAGAACAGCCTCAAGGGCTGCCCACTGGAAACTACAGCACTTCTTTTCCTGGAATGACATCTTTTCTGATCATTTTACTTTACAGCTCCTTCATGTGTGCTCATAAGACAGAAGTATGTTTTCTATCCCGTATTCTCATGTCTTCCCCATGGTTATGCAGGGAAAACCACAGGATGCCTTGTGGTGCATCCTGTCTCTCTCAAGCAGGTCTCACAAAAGAAGGCTTTCTCCTGACAACGGAGACTCTCTGTGATACAGATGAGATACTCCATTTGGGATAGTATTTCAAATGCACCTCCATGGATTTGCCAGATATTTTTTCAACAATAGAGACATCAGCCTGTGGGAAGGAAGAGACATTATCTGCATATTGAGATAGTCAATCACCCATTTACCTCCCTGTGGATGCCTCATCCTCTTTCCAGCTAAATGATGTTAATGTGTTGGTATATGACAGTGATGCACTCCCAAACCACTTGCAACACATGGGTTCAGTTAATCCAAGTACATCTGGATCTAGAGGTGTCCACAAGTTATCCAATGCAGAGTTGAGTGCAGTGCTTTAGGTGGGGTTTCACAAGAGCAGATTAGAGGTGTCTCAGTCAGCTCTGTAGAATTCTTCAGTGCAAGCACAGACAATAAGCAAAGCTAATTTAAAATATGCTGAAAGTCACCGAACAGCAAGAGTGTATTTTTGTTCTAGAGATGGAATACATGTCCTTTACTGTAGGAGAAAGTCTACATTACTCTTGCCACTAATTTTGTTTGTCATGTTTTTAAGCATAAGGACAGAAAACATAATTGTTTAAGGCCCAGTACTTCAGGGACTTCTTAACTGCTCATCAGTAATTATTCCTCCAAGCTGATTGCACTAACTGAATACCAACTGCTCGCATTAATCACTCATATATAAGAAAATATGCATAGGGACCTCTAGAGGAGTGCAGCAGCTGATACACTAAATTTCATAGAATTGGAGAATATCTTGAGTTGGAAGGAACTCATAAAGATGGAGTCCAGGAATTTAATTCCTGAGAGAAGCAATATATTGCTGGGGGGGGTTCAAAAACCCTGTTCCATGACTGAGCTTGCTCTTTGAGCTGAAGATCTATGATAGAGGACTGATGGAAGGACAAAAAAAGGAATAGGGAGCATGGACTAGTGTGGTGCTGAGAGAAAGTTCTCCCCACACACACAAAGAAACCACGGCTAGCTCAGTCAGAGAAGCAAATTAATATAACATTGACTCTAGATGTCTGGTTACAACTACCTGAAGGGAGGTTGTAGCCAGGTGGGGGCTGGTCTCTTCTCCCAGGCAACCAGCACCAGAACAAGAGGACACAGTGTCTTGCTGCACCACGGAAGGTCTAGACTGAATGTTAGGAAGAAATTCTTCATAGAGAGAGTGATTTGCCATTGGAATGGGCTGCCCAGGGTGGTGGTGGAGTAGCCAACACTGAAGGTGTTTAGGAAGAGACTGGATGGGGTGCTTGGTGCCATGGTTTAGTTGATAGTGTTGGATGATAGGTTGGACTCAATGATCTCGAAGGTCTCTTCCAACCTGGTTAATTCTATTTTCTTTTCTATTCTATTCTATTCTATTCTATTCTATTCTATTCTATTCTATTCTATTCTATTCTATTCTATTGTAGTCTAGTCTAGTCTATCTGGAGCTGGCTGTGTTTGTTCCAGTGCATCCCCAACCTGTCCTTACAGAGACCCAGCAGACCCCACTGCCAGCACCTGCATATGGACTCACAGTACCAGTAGATACATAACTTCTTTGAGGAAGTGCACTAAGCCTACTCTGGGAATTCTGTGGGATATTAAATAGTCAATAACCAACTATCTACTTGATTCCGTTCAATGCATATGAATAAAAGAAAATGTTTCAGAAACATAGTTACTCTATTTTATTTACAGATAACATGCACTATATCTATATTGCCATAAACTATAGAAAATGAGTTTATTATGTCTGTGTGCAACAACCCTTGACACACTCCTTGAAAACGAACAGTAAGAAGGTAGGGAAAATTCTTTCTCAATATATAAGGAAAGCACTCAAATACAGGTTGATTTTTTCCCAAACATACTTAGTCATAGCTGTATAAAATCTGACATGCAGCTGAATAAAAACTCATTTTCTTAGATGAATGAAACACAGGATATGGATATCGAATATCATCTCTGGTTAAATGTGGTGTTGAGCAATGGCTTGAAAAATGAGGCAATTAGGGCTTGTTTATGAACAATAAGCTGTGATACAATGGGGTGATGAACTGCTCAGATGAGGTAAAAAAGTAAATTAGTTACATGTACACAGTATATAAGAATCATATCAAAATTTGGACTCAAGGGAGAATATGTAGGAATTTATCTTGAAAAATCAGAATATGTTAATAACCTTGTGTGAAAAAATAACATGAAAAAATAAATGAAATCTGCATCAATTGTAAAAAAAATAAAATAAATGTGTTTTCAAGCTAAGCCTAGGTTTTTCCTCAGCCATTGAAGAAAATAAGATTATGGCAAACACCTGATAGTGAAATTTCTCATGGAATATTAAGGTTTGGGCCACGTTTTCCCTAGCAAAACTTTCTTGGTTTTGGAGGGAATTCAAGGAATAATCTCCCAAATTTTAATAGTTTGGCATTTTATGGGTTATTGCAAATGTATGATTAGATCCCAGCAGAACCTGATCAGAACCAGCAGCACTGGGTGTCAACTTATGTTATCAGTAGGCTTAGAATAGAATAGAATAGAATAGAATAGAATAGAATAGAATAGAATAGAATAGAATAGAATTAACCAGGTTGGAAGACACCTTTTAGATCGAGTTCAACCTATCATCCAACACTATCGAATCAACTAAACCATGGCACCAAGCACCCCATCAAGTCTCATCCCAAACAACTCTAGTGATGGTGACTCCACCACCTTGCAGGGCAGCCCATTCCAATGGCCAATCACTCTCTCTATGAAGAATTTCTTCCTAACATCCAGCCTAAGCCTCCCCTGGTGCAGCTTGAGACTGTGTCCTCTTGTTCTGGTGCTGGTTGCCTGAGATAAGAGACCAGCCTCCACCTGGCTACAACCTCCCTTTAGGTAGTTGTACACAGCAGTAACATCTGCCCTGAGCATCCTCTTCTCCAGGCTAAGCAACCCCAGCTTCCTCAGCCTCTCCTCATAGGGCTTGTGCTCCAAACCCCTCCCCAGCTCTGTTACCCTTCTCTGGACACATTCCAGCAACTCAACATCTTTCCTAAACTGAGGGGCCCACAAGTGGGCACAGGACTCAAGATATGGCCTAACCAGTGCTGGTGTACTGGGGCAGAATGACCTCCCTCAATGTCCTCATCCAGATCATCAATAAAGATGTTAAAGAGCATGGGGCCCAGCACTGATCCCTGGGGAACACACTATTGATAATCCAAACACAACAGAGTATGCTCTTTTTTGATAAAAAAGCAGTCTGATGCAGCATAGTAACACTTTTAATCTCAAGGAAACTACAATTACTCCAGCACAGAAAATAATAAAACCATGCAGCTGAAAAGAATGCCTGTGGCATTCTAAATCACTACATAAATGCATCCAATGCCATCACTACAAACAAGACAAGAATTTTGTCCCTTTCCACTCTTTGTGGTCTAAATTGAATGAACTATTGAGATCAGAGAATGGCAAAGTTCACAGAAGCTGTAACTCTCAGATGGTAGCCTTTAAATATGGATGGAAACATATCTCATTTAAAAATGCCCTTTTTAGCAAAAAACAAGGGAAAAAGTGAGAGGAAATCCTTTTAGCTATCATTGATCTTTTTAGTCTTTTTATCCTTTTTCTGTGCTTTTTTCCCCCTTATTTATTTCTTTCCTTACAATCACTTATTTATTCCTGAAAGTATTTGTCTTGATTCTTATGCATTGGGCACTTGCTACCCTCAGCAGTTTCATTATCTGCTACAGAGATGATGATAAGTACTGTGAAGAACAAAGTAACACAGGGTTTGATGCCTATTCTAGAAAATCAACCAAATAAACAAACAAGAAACATACACAAACAATTCTCAGAAAGGAAATTAAATCATTTTTATGACCTGCCACTGATTTATAATGGGCAAAATCAGGTCTTTATCCTTCAGAGAAGTGGAGGCAGCCACAGAATCATAGAATAGAATCATGGAAAAGACCTCAAAGATCATCAAGTCCAGCTTGTCACCCAAGGCCTCATGACTACTAAACCATAGCACCAAGTGCCATGCACAACCCTCTCTTGAACACCTCCAGGGATGGTGACATCACCACCTCCCTGGGCAGCAGATACCAACAGCTAACAACTCTCTCTATGAAGAACTTTCTCCTCACCTCCAGCCTAAACTTCCCCTGGTGCAGCTTGAGACTGTGTCCTATTGTTCTGGTGCTGATTGTCTGGGAGAAGAGACCAACCCCCTCCTGGCTACAACGTCCCTTCAGGTAGTTGCAGGTAGACATCTAGAGTCAATATTACCCTGGCAGCATTATTGAGTGGACCTCTGGATTCCCTTCCCTCACTCAACCAATTGAATTATTTTTATACAAGGTCTTTCAGTAATTCCTGTGGCAAGAAGTAAGAGCATGCAGGGGTCTCTCTCAATGGTAGTTTCACATCAGTCTTTCTTGATTTTATGACAGGGTAACGGGCATTGCAAATATAGTAAGAATACTGAATGTCAAATATCTTGGTGTTAGTAAAGCTTTTGACACTGTTTCACATGACATTTCATAAACTTAGGAAGCAGAGTCTAATACTCAGAAAAATATGGGCATAAAACTAGTAGGAAAGCTACATTTGAATAGTCATTATCAACGAGAATGTCAATTTTCCACAGCAATCAGGTTTGGTGCTCTAATTTTCAGCAAAGTTTTTCAATATCTATATTTCAGGTAACATGAAATAAATAGTGGCAGGCCTTTTGCAGAACACCAGTAAGGCAGGAAGAATGTTAGAAATCAGGCTGGAAATCCCAAATATTTTCTAAGAAGTGGATATATGATCTAATATATTGAATGCTGTTCAAATAAGGGCAAGCACGAGGTTATTTACAATAAATGAAGAACAGGAGAAAAAAGAAAAGACTGATTATAAGTTACAGGACAATGTTGCCACAAGGACATGAATATAAACTGCTCATAAATTAAATTAGCTTGTCAATTATGACAGCTTTAACCATCAGAGAAATTACACCTTTGGAGGTCTGGGCACTGAGTTCAAACCTTATAAGCTCCATTTTGAAGCTAGTTAAAGGAATTATGATGAAGAAGTTGGCTGCTATTGCAGTTAGACCTTGTCTTCATGCCTCATGAGAGCCATTCCGGGTCCAAATTCTTTACCTGAAATGAAAATTTAAAGTGGCTGATCTAATTCCTTTTGTATCATGCACCTTTAATAATAGTCCTTCAGTAATAATAATCCATATACTCTGTCACTCCCTGTCACTTCCCTGGGAGTGCAGTCTAAGTACAGGACTCTGACATGGTACAGACAGCATCCCCTCCTGCAGGGAACACCATCCCTAGATACCTCATCACTACTCCTGCACTGACTTTAGCAGCCTTGGGTAGCATTTCTGGGCCCCTATGCACCCCTCCTGCCCATGCCAATTCCCATATTAATGGCCTTACATTAGTTTACACGTCTTGATGGCATCACTCTTCATCACTTGTTCTTCCTTGGCATGAGTTAAATAGGAAGTCAAACATGAATCTGCTAGGCCTACCTGTGAGAATTCCTGCTCAGGAGGCAACTTCTCACGTTGTTCAGGTTGCCAGTTGCAGTTCTCCAGGGCCACCTCTTACTCTTCCCTCCCATGCTGTGCATCAAATGTGCCTGAGAGTGCTTTCCTAGAATTAAATTACACTAGAGCTGCCAAACAGAAAGGCACCTGGGGGTACTGATTGACAGCTGGCTGAACATGAGCCAGCAGTGTGCCCAGGTGGACAAAAAGGCCAATGGCATCCTGGCATGCATCAAGAATAGTGTGGCCAGCAGGAGCAGGGAAGTCATTGTGCCCCTGGACTCTGCATTGGTTAGGCCATACCTTGAGTCCTGTGTCCAGTTCTGGGCTACTCAGTTTAGGAAGGATGTTGACTTGCTGGAACATGTCCAGAGAAGGGCAACAAAGTTGTTGAGGGGTTTGGAACACAAGCCCTGTGAGGAGAGACTGAGGGAGCTGGGATTGTTTAGCCTGGAGATGAGGAGACTGAGGGGTGACCTTATTGCTCTCTACAACTACCTGAAGGGTGGTTGTAGCCTGGAGGTGGCTGGTCTCTTCTCCGAGGCAACCAGCACCAGAGCAAGAGAACACAGTCTCAAGCTGCACCAGGGGAAGTTTAGACTCGAGGTGAGGAAAAAGTTCTTCACTGAGAGAGTCATTCGTCATTTGGAATGGGCTGCCCGGGGAGGTGGTGGAGTCACCATGCCTGGAGGTGTTCAAGAGGGGATTGGACATGGCACTTGGTGCCATGGTTTAGTAGTCATGAGGTCTGTGGTGTCTGGTTGGACTTGATGATCTTTGAGGTCTTTTCCAACCTTGTTGTTTCTATGAATCTGTGATTCCACTGAGGCCTGTGCTACTGTCCTTAGGTTGCTTTTGGTGAGCAGGATAGACAGACTTAAGGCAAGGAAGGGAGGGGTGTCAGTAGAAAGCTAATTATTGATAACGTGATCTGATCTCAGTTAACATCTGTGCTGTGGAATCTGCTGAATATTTGAGTGCTGGAACAAGTGCTGCCATTGTAATTAAGTAACAGCTCCACTCATACTGAAACTAATGATAAATTTCCCATTCCTTCAACAGTGCACTGAGAATTTTTGCAAATTCCACTCAGACTACACTGTTCTCAGATATTACTTTGAGGAGCTGCCTAATCTGGCAACCTGACAGGAAAGCTGCTACACCTCCATGCTCCCAGGCCCAGCTTCCCAACAGGGCTCATGCATACATGCACATACATATACACTGCTGTCCACGCAGGTCAGCACAGACAGAAAACACAGCACTCATTAAAATATAAACAGCACAAATGGACTCATTCTGCTTCCCTTTCCAGCTAATCAGGATGAAAGCCCGTTAGTGGAAAATGCACACATACAACTTGCATCTCCCCAGCAGCTAGGCACAGGCACTTAGGCTGCCAACTAGTTGCCCTGGATCCCAGCCCCCCTAGATTGTGCTACCTGCACATAAAATCCTCTGAAGCCACAGTTCTACTCCAGTTGCTGGTACTTCAGTTTGCAGACACACATGCGTATACATTCACCTACATACTACAGATCTCTCTGGTAACCATCCTTGCACCCTAACCTTGTTCAGTAACTAGTCTCCTAGATGCCTCATGCATAGACACATGCAACACATACTCTACTACTGATTCAGATCTCTGAACCTTTTCAGTAGAGAGGATTTGCAGAGGGACCTCAACAGGCTGGACAGATGGGCAGAGTCCAAGGGCATGAGATTGAACACATCCAAGTGCCGGGTTCTACACATTGGCCACAACAACCCCATGCAGTGCTACAGGCTGGGGTCAGAGTGGCTGGAGAGTGGCCAGGTACAAAGGGAGCTGGGGGTGCTGATTGACAGCCACCTAAACATGAGCCTGCAGTGTGCCCAGGTGGCCAAGAAGGCCAGCGGAATCCTGGCCTGCATTAGGAATAGTGTGGCCAGCAGGAGCAGGGAGGTCATTGTGCCCCTGTACTCTGCACTGGTTAGGCCACACCTTGAGTCCTGTGTCCAGTTCTGGGCCCCTCAGTTTAGGAAGGATGTTGACTTGATGGAGCGTGTCCAGAGAAGGGCAACAAAGTTGGTGAGGGGTTTGGAACACAAGCCCTATGAGGAGAGGCTGAGGGAGCTGGGGTTGCTTAGCCTGGAGAGGAGGAAACTCAGGGGTGACTTTATTGCTCTCTACAACTACCTGAAGGGAGGTTGTAGCCAGGCAGAGGTTGGTCTCTTCTCCCAGGCAACCAGCACCAGAACAAGAGGACACAGTCTCAGGCTGCACCAGGGGAAGTTTAGGCTGGAGGTTAGGAGGAAGTTTTACACAGAGAGAGTGATTGCCCATTGGAATGTGCTGCCCAGGGAGGTGGTGGAGTCACCATCATTGGAGGTGTTCAGGAGGAGACTTGATGGGGTGCTTGGTTGCATGGATTAGGTGTTGTTGGATGATAGGCTGGACACGATGATCTTGAAGGTCTCTTCCAACCTGGTCTATTCTATTCTATTCTATTCTATTCTATTCTATTCTATTCTATTCCATTCTATTCCAGACCCCATAGACCCTGTGGTAGCTGTCATGATCCTCTTGTCCCTGAAGTAGCTGTGGTAGTTTCAGGCTGTTCCTGGATAATTTTCCACCAATCTTGAACAGAAAGTGGTAGAATATATATAAATTACCATTGGGTGTAAAAAGGAAATAATGATGATTTCTAAATAATCCCATTGGACAGATACCTGCCATAAAACTCAGATAGGTAAACTAACTCTCTCTCTTTTTTTGGCTTCCTTGCTCTGGGAGATGCTAACTTGTTCTTCTGCTGGCTTTTGCTGACCTTGGCCGTGTTCTTTGTTGTGGCTAAGTACTAACAAACAAGTCTCTGCTCTTTCTCTTGTCCCTTGTGTAGAAAGACGGTAGGGGATAGGGGGCGGGGAGTGGGTAAGCTATTGTTAGCCCCCTGGTTTGTTCAGGGGGCTTCTTATTCTGTTTATAAACAGTAAATACTTGTACATATATGTAAATACTGTGTATTTTGTACATATTCATTGCATTTCATTAGATTGTAGTTTTGCTTGTAAATACAGCTTCATTTGCTTCCAACTGAGCTGATCTATCAATTTTATGCTGGAGGGCAGGGGGGAGGGGGAGGGAATTTTCAACCCACCACAGTAGCCAACTCTCAAACCCCCCAGTTTCTTCCAGACCCAGCTCAGACTATGGCCATTCCAATATGCAGCTGAGCATCTTGTCCTACTTACCAGCTATTCCAGCTTGATGCACACCAGTGATTATACACTGAGGTGCACAGGTCTGATCCTTTTAGTTCCCTTTTTTGCCTTGTTTTCCCTTGCTTCTTCCTCACCAACCCTCTTCAATCCCTCCCTTTCCTTGCCTTTGATCCTTCCCTTTAATATTCCACAACAGATCTTGATCAAATGTAGAAAGCCCTTCAACTCCCACATCCCCAAAGGCAATAGTCACCTCCCATTCACTGACCGGGAGATCAGGCTGCTGGGTGCTTGTCTTGATCCACTTTTGGGGAAGAGATAGTTCTTTTGTGGTTCACCTGAAAGATGAAACCAAGAAGGAACTGAGTCGTTAGTTGGGAAAAGCACTTGGATTTTATTTTGCTTACATTTGCAGGGGGATGAAGTAGAAATATAAGAAAGGAGGAAAAAAGCAAGAGATAGCAAAAGCAGAGATAGTTACCACTGAAGATCAAGAGATGTCTTGCCAATCCTGAAGGCTTTGATCAGTGGGGGAGCTCCAAATTTCCCTGTTACCTTTGAGGTTTTATACCTTTTCCAATCTCATATGTGGTCACAGTTCATCGTTCAGTTGCCATGGTTATAGCACATTCAGCTGGTGTCAACACCGGTCCCACAGTAAGTTGTGTGCTCTTTTGAGTCTAAACTGCTGTGTCAGACACTTATGAGGGTCCTCTCCATCAAAAGACCCATAGAACTGTCAGTGAGTCCCACTGATTACCAGCTCTCTTCCTGGGACAATGGTGTGAAAACATCTCAGGACAAACAATGTTTGGGGTAAATATGTAACATATGAGTAAAAGAAACTTAACTCCCTAAAGTGCCTTCTGGAAGCATGGGCTGTGGCTTGCCTGAGATTCCCAGGGATGAGGCACCTCCAGTTCTCCCTTTGTTCCCATGAGGTGGTTGTATTTGACAATACAACAGAAAAAGGATTATGAGAACCAAATTAACAGTTATTGAGTAGTTGACACAAGTGAGATTTCTTCTAGAGTAAGTATGGGAGCATACAAACATTTAATTAGATGTGAAGTCCTGTGGGGCAGATTCAGCGGTCTGGTGCCTATAAGAAGGAGACACTGATAATGATATTTCTTCCCCAGTTTCTGTCCTAAAAGGCTGGTGTCATTCAACATGTGTGTGCTCCAAAGTGGGGCAGTGTTATGTCAAACACCTGCTATGCTGAGCTTGGGCCATAGTACACCAGGGACAAAGACCCTTGTCCAGGAGATAGGGAGGCAGCAATAGGAATTACAAGGCTGATGGTAACACATGACAGGCAGTTAGATACCCAGCAGTGAGCTGTTAGCTGAACCTCATATAAAACCTGCTGTAAAAATAAATTGCTTTGGGAATGAATCATACAGTTTAGAAAGATGCTGCAACTGTATAGGCTTCCTGGTGAATATCTTTGTCTCTTTGTACAATTCACACTTTTCACTTCAAGTTTTGTGTGTGGCACTGGACATGTTCATTCAAAGCTAAGATTAGCTTTCCTGTAGCTGGCAATGAACTGCTAATATACTCAGTAACAGAGATGTTTACTTCAATAGATAAATTTGCAGGAATGGGTATGATAGAGGAGAAGCTTTAGAAACCAGCCAGGGTGTAGTTCCATTACTTTCAGTGTGAAAGCAGTCTAGTAAAAAGCTACAGAACAAATTGCCATGAAGAAAAATACTGAACAGGAAATGAAGGAGAAAAGGGAAATAGAACAGGTTTACAGAATACAAAAATCTATCCAAAGTTATTCCACAGCACTTTACAAACTCACAGTGGTGAGGGTGTTTTTGACTACAGTGGGAGTATTTGCAACTGTAATGGGGAGGAGACATTTTGTAGACTACAGAAAAGCACTAAACCTCCCAGAACATTGTTGGTCTGGGACAAATAGAACCTGCTTACTTGAGTTCAACATCACTGATGGCCAACACAGGAAAGGGATTGAATGTTTTTTGAGTTGTCGTAGTCAGCTATGAGCTTCAACAAGACCAAGGGCAGGGTCCTGCATCTGGGTCGAGGCAATCCCAGGCACAAATCCAGGCTGGGCAGGGACTGGCTGGGGAGCAGCCCTGAGGAGAGAGACTTGGGGGTGCTGGTGGACGAGAAGCTCAACAGGAGCTCTCAATGTGCACTTGCAGCCCGGAAAGCCAATCAGATCCTGGGCTGCATCGGGAGAAGTGTGGCCAGCAGGTCAAGGGAGGTGATTCTACCTCTCTACTCAGCTCTGGTGAGACCCCACCTGGAGTACTGCCTCCAGTTCTGGAGCCCCTATTCCAAGAGGGATCTGGAGGTGCTGGAAGGTGTCCAGAGAAGGGCCACAAGGATGATCAGAGGGCTGGAGCACCTCTCCTGTGAGGACAGACTGAAGGAGTTGGGGCTGTTCAGTCTGGAGAAGAGAAGGCTCCGAGGTGACCTCATTGTGGCCTTCCAGTATCTGAAGGGGGCCTACAAGAAGGCTGGGGAGGGACTTTTCAGGCTGTCAGGGAGTGCTAGGACTAGGGGGAATGGAATGAAGCTGGAGGTGGGGAGATTCAGGATGGATGTGAGGAGGAAGTTCTTCACCGTGAGAGTGGTGAGGCCCTGGAATGGGTTGTCCAGGGAGGTGGTTGAGGCCCCATCCCTTGAGGTGTTTAAGAGCAGGCTGGATGAGGCTCTGGCCAGCCTGATCTAGTGTGGGGTGTCCCTGCCCCTGGCAGGGGGGTTGGAACTCGATGATCCTTGCGGTCCCTTCCAACCCTAACTGAAACTATGAAACTAGGAAACTATGAAACTATGTTCTGTCACTACATGCAACCAATATTTGCACAAGGTGGATAGACCTTATGTCTGATGACATAATGGTTTCACCATTTTCTGTGACAGTTCTAAAATCCCACATTTCTTCCTTTTCCATCTCTGAAAGGTAAAATTGTTCCTCTGTGATGGAGGAAAGAAAATTTACTTTTGAACAAAAGGAAATTCAATCAAAGGTGCAAACTCGCCTCATGGCAATAGAGCACTGCACATGGACATGCCACATGTGGAAACAAAATGGAAACAATGAACCAACTTGCCCTTACAGAAGTAGAGACTGATGAAGAGAACTGACCTGAGGAGAACTATCACTGAGGGAGTGATAGGACTAGGGGGAATGGAATGAAGCTGGAGGTGGGGAGATTCAGGCTGGATGTGAGGAGGAAGTTCTTCACCGTGAGGGGTGAGGCCCTGGAATGGTTGTCGAGGGAGGTGGTGAGGCCCCGTCCCTGGAGGTGTTTAAGCCCAGGCTGGATGAGGCTCTGGCCAGCCTGATCTAGTGTAGAGTGTCCCTGCCCATGGCAGGGGGGTTGGAACTGGATGATCCTTGTGGTCCCTTCCAACCCTAACTGAAACTATGAAACTATGAGACCTAGAAACATCTTTAAACAAACCATAGATAATAAGATATAGCTGTAAGGAAGGTTTTGTGTGTGTGTGTGTGTGTTAAGCATGTTCACTTAAATCAAAAAAGCAAATTTAAATCTTTATTAATTAAACTTATCAGTAGTGTTCTGAAAGGGTCATGCTAGAAAAAACCATGAAATATTTCTGCCACTGACAGCAGCACTCTAGCTCAGACTCCACTGACATTTTCTTTATTAATATTCTTTGGGATGATATTCGTATTTCTGCTGCTTCAGATTTCATGAGAGTGAAATTTAGCCTGTCAGTTGGGGAGATTCAAATAGCTCTATTTAGCTATTTGTCACTTTGATTTAGGAATTGTCAAAACATTACATTTTTGAGATTTAAAGCAATTTTATGGCACTTTTCAAGCACTTTAATGAAAAGTGAAATGTAGTAGACTGACTCTAAAGCTCCAGTTTCTTCCCTTAATTGTTTTACTTCTCTAAACTATGCAGCTGTACAAGAGGCTTTCACAAGAGTTCTTGAACATACAAGAAATTTCTTAGTATTGGAGCATCATTACAAGGCTTAAGTGCTAATAGCCAGAATATGTATTTTTCTAACTCCTGGGGCATTTTTTACCAGTCTAAAATGGTTACACAACACTGGAACCTTTTCATAGGTTCACTTGAGGCAAATGCTGGATCTGGTATTACAGCTCTTCTCATATTAACTTGGTGTGCATGGCAGCAATGTTGTTGTGGTATTCTGTGCAGTGACCTGATTTGTCCATCATTGGCAGAACAATGAGGTAAAATGGTAGTGAGAAGAGATAATTCCTATTAGGTTATTTTAAGTGCACAAAAGACATTACCAGCTCTAGACATGGTGGGAACAAAGAAAAAGTACTCTTTTTTTGCCATCCTGTCAACTTGATTCAAGAGCAAACACAACACAGTTCAAGTGCTTTCAATGATATATGAATTTCCTTTTTGAGCAGCTTTGCATAACTGTGCTGAGGGTTATGTTTGAGAGGCTTTTATGAACATCATGTAGAATTGGTTGTTTTGCAGCGTAGTTTCTGACATGACAGAGGGTCAATTTTTATTTAAGGGTTTTCAACTGATTTTTGTGGAGTTCACCTTCTGAAGAAAACAAACTTCTGTCATATTCTGAGGCCAGCCTGAACACTAACAATAAATTAAAATGAGGAGGAAGTAAGGGGGAAGCTTAAGGCCTCATCAGCGTGCATATGAGGTTTTAAACAGTTCCATTTCTCCTCTGCAAGTGAAAGTTACCAACACAAGGATTAATAGTCAGAAGTTATCTTCATGTCTGACAATAATTGGTTCTGAACGGATTGATCTAAAATGCACTTATATCACAGGAGTAGAATCCAGAACACCTTCCTTAGTGTCCTAATCTCTGGGCTATGCAATATGTATTTGTTGAACGATGCCTCATTCTGCAATGTACTGGCATGCCTGGATACCCTCCTAAGGCACCAGTTCTACTAGTGCAACATGCCTTCCTTGTTGCAGTGACACCTATTCACCACGAGTCTTGAAAGAATAGAAGTCTGAGAGGCAGTGCATTGTCAAAATGTATGAGACAGGAGACTGAAATACCTAAAAAGCAAATAAACTATGGCACCTGTGTCTCAATAACAATACAAAAGGGGAGATGGCATTTTTCCCCACGTTAAGATCTCTTGCATTTTTACAGATTCTTAGACTTAGGAGGATTTATTGACCCTGGGCCTCAAGATCATAGGGGCACCCACATCTTTTCAGATAAACCCCGGTTTTAAACATTTCCTCTGGAGAATCTCCAGACAGCTCCTCCACAGCCAGCTGATGTTCTAAGGCATCATTCAGAAACACCTATCTCTGTGTATGTACTAACCAGAGGAAATTTTGTTACTTGACTTACTCAGTTTTTCATTCTGGGTGCCTAGCTCAGAATCCTTTAGGCCACGATACGCAAATAGAGACTATGTATACAAGGATTGAAAGGATTAGGAGGTAAACTTAGCAATGTTTATAGATCCTAGAACTCATATCATGAAGCATACTGTAAATTAACAGATATGAATGCTGGGCAATTCAAGACTTATTATTTTCACTTAAAAAGACTCTTATACTGCTGCTGATACTTTCTTCTCTTAATTCCATCTCATCTTTTGCTCCTGCACAAAAGATTAGGCAATGGTTTCTTATTTTCATTCACATCTAACCTTGAACTTTTTTGTGACACTCTTTATGCCAGGAAGAGATTTGCAACAAATCTACCCCAAAGCTTAATTCAACATACTTGTAAGAGTGTATAAGATATAGGGATTACAAACCATTTTGTTATTGTTATGTGAAACTACTGCACATGAATATGCTCTGATAGTAAATCTCACGGGAAGAGTAGACAAGTACAACTACATTTCTTTTCCTCACAGAAATTCAGAACATGGCTGCTGAACCTAAAAATTCAAAGATAAATTCAAAGTAGCACTTAAATTTGTTTTTAATGTTCTGAGGCATTTGTTTCTTTATTTTGATTATGGTCTCTAGAAAAGTAGGAAATGTATAAAGCCATAGAATTACAGAATGGGTTGGGTTGGAAGTGACCTTAAAGATCATCTAGTTTGAACCCCCATCAATGGTGAGGGACACCTCCTACTAGACTAGGATGCTCAAGGCCCTGTTCAGCCTGGCTTTGAACACTTCCAGGGTTAGAGCCTCCACAATTTCTCTAGGCAACTTATTCAAGTGCCTCACCACCCTCATGATGAATAATTTCTTCCTAATGTCTAACATAAATCTAACTCTTCCAGGTTGAATCCATTGTTCCTCATCCTGTCACTACATGCCTGTGAAAAAAAGTCCCTCCTCAGCTTTCCTGTAGGCCTCCTTTAAATATTGAAAGGCTTCTATAAGGTGTCCCTGGAGCCTTCTCTTCCCCAGGCTGAACAGCCCCAACACTGTCAGCTTGCCTTCGTATAAGAAGTGCTCCAGCCCTCTGATCATGATCATCAATGACACTGAAGAAAATTATTTTATCTAGGAGTAATGCACCAGCAGTTTTGAAGGACCCCCAAACAGAAAAGTTCCATTTTAGGAGCAGATATTAAACATGCAAAGGTAAAGGGGCTTCAGTATAGATTTGAGCATCCTCCTCAATTCCAACAATTACACTCCTCTAACATTATGAGATTTGAATAGCGCTGGTAGTGCTGCAAAATTGCATTCAGCTCTTATTTCACTATCAGGACTGTAATTTTCCATCACTATGCACTGGTTCAATTAGATTCCCACTACATGTAATGACAGCCTCTACACAAATGAGAAGCATCAGGGAAACTAAGTGTAAGGACCATATCCTTTGATAGTTGCATCACAATTTACTGATTGTTCAGCAGGGCTTGGCATAGCGCTTAGCATTTGGAATTAGATTTAGCTAGTGAAGGGAGTATTATGCCTGGTGAAATCTGAATGAAGCAGCAATCAGCCATATTTTAAAATTGAACATCACAAAGTTAAGTTTTCCAAGCAAAGAAATCCTTCAGGCACTTTTGTTTCCATATCTAAGTAAAATGAAGCGAAACCCACTTTTGAGTCAGACAATAAATGTTCTCTGAAAAGACATTCTTCGTGTTTTTCCATGTTGAGGAAAAGACTTTTAAGTCTTTGTAACATCACAAATGAGAGAACTGTGAATTCCAAACAAAAGACAGCAGTGGTGGTCTCTTGTATCTGTGTTCACTCACAGAACCTGAAATGGACACTGGACAAGAACATTCTATAGACATCAGTCCATGAACTTTTGAAATGCTGCCAATTGTAATGGCTTATGGACTAAAACATCTTGCCATGGAGTTACTTTAACACTACTCTGAAGCAACAGGGATTAGCTACTTTGTAAATAGATTCTTCACATTACAGATTTTGAAAAAATACAAGTTTGCCTGCAATTTGCAATCTTTATGTATTCACTGGTTTTGTTTTCTTATATCCTTCTTACTCCTTCTCCTCTCTCTTATCTCATCTTGTTCTGTTCCCTTCCCTTGTGACTCTTAAAGTCTGAAGGTGTTACTTGATAATCAGTTACTTGATAATCAGTTGCTATCAGGTAGTGATAGGACTAGGGGGAATGGAATGAAGCTGGAGGTGGGGAGATTCAGGCTAGATGTGAGGAGGAAGTTCTTCACCATGAGGGTGGTGAGGCCCTGGAATGGGTTGTCCAGGGAAGTGGTTGAGGCCACATCCCTGGAGGTGTTTAAGAGCAGGCTGGATGAGGCTCTGGCCAGCCTGATCTAGTGTAGAGTGTCCCTGCCCATGGCAGGGGGGTTGGAACTAGATGATCCTTGTGGTCCCTTCCAACCCTGACTGAAACTATGAAACTACCAAGCGGGCATTTACCATTACAGCTGTTTCTAGCTGGTTTGAAGGGACACATCACAGGACACAACTGATCCCACCTGCTAAGATGGTGGCACCTCTATAAAAACATATACTTAGGAAAGGAAAGAAAACACCAAGGAAAAAGAACAACGAGCCAGAGAAATAAGAGGTGTTCCACAGTGGAAGTGCTAATAACTTAAGAGGGACTGTAGCTCATGAATGGGCCCATGCTGGAGCAAATACACCCCCAGAAAGACTGTGGTCTGTGGAGAAGCCCTAAAGGAACTAGAGTCTGTGTAGGACCCAAGCAAGTGCAGAGGAAACAAGAAGGGAGGAGCAGTGGAAGAACAGGATGAAATGACAAGCAACAGAAATAAACCACCATCCTATGAGCCAGCCTCCTGCACTGCCTTTCACCTCATCAAAGGAACTGAGTGTAGTTTGCAGTGATAAGAGGGTAAGTGGAAACTAGGAAAGAGGAAGAGAGGTGTCTGACTGAATTTTAACCTGGGAAAGGAAGAAAAAAGTCATACTTTCTCTAAGCATTTAACTATTTGTCTGTTTTGTTTCCATTACCTGAATCAGCAACTAAATGTTTATGTTCATCGACAGTCAATTAAGTTAAATTCCTCAAGCAGAGTCTGTGTTGCCCATGAGAGTGATATGTGAGTGATTTCCCTGTCTTGGTCCTGATCCATGAGCTTTCTTGCTACTCTGTTTTCTCTAGCTCATGTGTGGCTGTGAGAAGTCAGAGAGAAAGAGAGTCTGTGTAGGTTCTTGGCTGCCAACCAGCAACAACCCACCAAATCAATCAGGCATTTACTAACACCAACATACTTTCTTCTCTTAAATCATTGTCTGCTTTAATTATGTTCATTATATTTATGAGTCAGTTTTAAGCATCCTCATTCTTTTAAAAAAAACCCATGACTACTACATAAAAGAAGTTAAAAACAAGTCCATTAAAAATATTCATGCTTTCCTCAACCTGAGGTTTTTTTCCTCACATCTAACTTAGGAATGCAGTTTTGAACTGCTTAAATTTTCTATTAAGCTTGACCATTGTCACTGGGCAAGTGAATACCACTCCCATTAAAAAAAGAAAGAACAAGAAAAAAAAAAAAGAAATCAAGGAATTGAATTTATCTGAGTTATTTTAAATTGCAGTTTTAAAGGAAGTGAAAACAAATGCCTTCAGGATTTTGATTTTGGGTGTGTAGACTGAAATTATCCAGCTGTCTGCTAAATAAAGGCATCATTGTAAGGGAGGAGTAGTGGGATGACTCTGACTGGAAAAGTGTTGGGTTGATGGGTAGGTGTTTCACTGAAGATTTGCTTGGGAAAGCCTCAGATTCAAAGAATCATAGAATCATAGAATCAATAAGATTGGAAAAGACCTCAAAGATCATCAAGTCCAACCTGTCACCCAAGACCTCATGACTACTAAACCATGGCAACAAGTGCCATGTCCAATCCCCTCTTGAGCACCTCCAGGGATGGTGACTCCACCACCTCCCTGGGCAGCACATTTCAATGGCTAACAACTCTCTCTGTGAAGAACTTTCTCCTCACCTCCACCCTAAACTTCTCCTGGTGTAGCTTGAGACTGTGTCCTCTTGTTCTGGTGCTGGTTGCCTGGGAGAAGAGACCAACCCCCTCCTGGCTACAGCCACCCTTCAGGTAGTTGTAGACAGCAATAAGGATTCTTAGCTTGCTGATAGCATATGTGTGTGAGCATTGCTCTAAAAGCATTAAGAGAGGTATCTATTACTCATGTGGTTGAAGAGTGCATTTAACAGTCAAAACGGGCAAGGATACCAATTCTTCTTTTTTTTTTTCATGTGAATTCTTCAGTACCCCTATGTTACAATCAGTGGGAGATTACTTTATGCTTTTATTATGAACAACTACTCAGTGAAGAACTTTCTCCTCACCTCCAGCCTAAACTTCCCCTGCTGCAGTTTGAGACTGTGTCCTCTTGTTCTGGTGTTGGTCCAGGCAGTTCCTGTCTATTTTTCAGCCCAAATAGAAATGCCTGCATATAATAGCAATGAAATATATATTTTTAAATGAAGGGGGGAACATTGGGATGTAACCTATGAGTTCTGGTCATTTTTGGTGAATATCTTTTAAATCTGTTTCATTCTTGACTAAATCAAAATTGTTCATATAATTTAAGATTGCAAGTTAATGCTATGGTATTCTGGAGATGTTTCTGTCTTTTTCTCTCTTTTTCAGTATCAATCATTCTGCTCTGAATATCATATATATATATAACAGTCTGAGTCAGAAAGATTCAATTTACAGAGAAAGAGTTACTCCCCCAGTCCTACTCTTTTCTCTCAATCAGACTCTCTGCCCTTCTCTGTTCCTCTGAAGTTCAATCATTATTAGAAAACTAGGGGAATGAAAAAGGCCAAATGCCCTGTAAAACTGTATTTATGCAGATGAAAGGACATCAGTCTAATATTTCTGAACTTAATCTCTGGCAGCTTGGTGCTTAACGAGACAACTATGCTCAAAGATTTTTCTCTCATTCACCATTCACGCTTTGAAGAAAGTTTTCTGGGTTAGAAGCAAAAAAAGGGGGACTGAAATGGGGCTTGGTGAGATTTAACAATGAAGTCTAAAGCAGCAACTGAAAACCTCTTGTTTGGCTGCTCTATAACCTCCATGGGTTTGCATGTTTTCTCAGGGGTCCTTCTGGCTGCAGAAGTGAGCGACTCCATACAAAAAGGAATCAGAACTCTTGCAGCTAATTATTAGCCCTGAATTAACTCCGAAGCAAATTCTTTTTTTGTGGTTTTGGTTGGGTTTTTTTTTTCATTGACTCTGTCAGAACCTACACAGGTTAGGTCCAGCAAATTGAAGTTAGCTTTTGTACCTAGAAGATGTGGCTTTGTGCATGTCCTAAACTCTGAATCGCTGCAGTTCAGCTTTAGTTCAGACAAATATGCTCTATCCACGATAGCTAAAAGCTTGTGTCTATAGCTGGAATCACATTCACAGAATCAGAGAATCTTTTAAGTTGGAAAACACTTCTTGAGATTACCTTGCCCAAGCTCCTGCTCAAGAGAGGTCATCTGATGCAGGTTGGTCAGATTTTTAATATCTCCATGAATGAAGGGAGTGATCCTTGAATATAAACCAGCACACTTTTTCTCTCTCAGGCTATAGTTCCTCGGTTCTTCCAAACTGGTCCAAGAAGAGACCAAGGTCTGGTCTCCTAAAAGCCAGGATTTCAGCCCTACTTTTGGCCTCCCTTCTTTTAAGATCTTGCACACCACCACTGCAATCAAGCTGACTCTGACTTTCACATTCCAGCCAGTACTTCCTTATTTGTAAATATCAGTAACCTTCATGGCTTCTCAGTCATACATGCCAAGAGTAACAATAAGCTAAAGTTAGAATAAGCTAAACTACAGCAGTTCTAGGGAGGTTCTTCTAGCCCTTTACTCTGTCCTGGTGAGACCACACCTGGAATACTGTGTCCAGTTTTGGGCTCCACAGTTCAAGAGAGACAGAGACCTTGCTGGAGAGCCACAAGAATGATTAGGGGACTTGAGTATCTCCCCAACGAAGAGAGACTGAGAGGACTGGGGCTGTTTAGTCTTGAGAACACTGAGAAGGGATCTCATCAATGTGTATAAATATCTGAGGGGGGGTTGGTGTCAAGTGGAGGGGGCTATGCTCTTTTCAGTGATGTGCACTAATAAGACAAGAAACAACAGGTTCAAGATTGAACATAGAAGATTTCACCTCAACATGAGGAGAAACTTCTTTACAGTGAGGGTGATAGAGCACTGGAAAAGGCTGCCCAGAGAAGTGGTGGCACCTCCTTCTCTGGAGACTTTCAAAGCCCACCTGGATGCATCCCTGTGCAGACTACGCTAAGTGGATCCTGCTTTGGCAGAAGGTTTGGAATCGAAGATCCCTTGAGGTCCCTTCCAACCTCTAATGTAGTGTGATACTATGATGCACTAAACCGTTCAGTCTGTTTGTTGCTGTTCTTTTCTAAGAAGAAGTGGTATTTGCCCCTTACTGAATAACCTAGTAGCTTCAGCATCTAGATTCAATTTTCATTTCAATCTAAAGGCTTTCAAAGAAGTCATCAAATCTAACTAGTGATGTACCTTACTGCTAGACTGTCTTTTTTAGGTGTTTTAATTGCCTATTCTTCCCCCTTATCAACTCTGGACCTAACACAATGACCAGTCTTCAACAGACAGTCAACAAAATAAAACTAATTAACCCTTGTTGTGGAAGGTAAAACTAAACTATGATAAAAGTTATTTAAAAATATTGTTGAAATCAAAGAATAAGATACATAGGTTCTTACTTTCCCTCCCCTCCCCCGCACCTTGAAAAGAATAAGGCAAAATGAACTGATGTCATTTACCTGGACCTGAGCAAAGCCTTTGACACTGTCCCACACCACATCCTGGTCTCCAAGCTGGTGACACATGGGTTTGATGGGTGGACCACTAGATGGATACAGAACTGGCTTGATGGCCGCACCCAAAGAGTGGCTGTCAATGGGTCCATGTCCCAGTGGAGGCCAGGGACAAGCGGAGTCCCTCAGGGATCAGTCCTGGGACCAGGCTTGTTCAACATCTTTGTGGGTGCCATGGACAGTGGCATTGAGTGCACCCTCAACAAGTTTGCTGATGACACCAAGCTGTGTGGTGCAGCAGACACGCTGGAGGGAAGGGATGCCATCCAGAGGGACCTGGACAGGCTGGAGAGGTGGGCACAAGCCAGCCTCATGAGCTTCAACAAGACCAAGGGCAGGGTCCTGCATCTGGGTCGAGGCAATCCCAGGCACAAATACAGGCTGGGCAGGGACTGGCTGGGGAGCAGCCCAGAGGAGAGAGACTTGGGGGTGCTGGTGGACAAGAAGCTCAACAGGAGCTCTCAGTGTGCACTTGCAGCCCAGAAAGCCAATCAGATCCTGGGCTGCATCAGGAGAAGTGTGGCCAGCAGGTCAAGGGAGGTGATTCTCCCCCTCTACTCAGCTCTGCTGAGACCCCACCTGGAGTACTGCCTCCAGTTCTGGATCCCCTATTACAGGAGGGATCTGGAGGTGCTGGAAGGTGTCCAGAGAAGGGCCACGAGGATGATCAGAGGGCTGGAGCACCTCTCCTATGAGGACAGACTGAAGGAGTTGGGGCTGTTCAGTCTGGAGAAGAGAAGGCTCCGAGGTGACCTCATTGTGGCCTTTCAGTATCTGAAGGGGGCCTACAAGAAGGCTGGGGAGGGACTTTTCAGGCTCTCAGGGAGTGATAGGACTAGGGGGAATGGGATGAAGCTGGAGGTGGGGAGATTCAGGCTAGATGTGAGGAGGAAGTTCTTCACTGTGAGGGTGGTGAGGCCCTGGAATGGGTTGTCCAGGGGGGTGGTTGAGGCCCCATCCCTGGAGGTGTTTAAGCCCAGGCTGGATGAGGCTGTGGCCAGCCTGATCTAGTGTAGAGTGTCCCTGCCCATGGCAGGGGGGTTGGAACTAGCTGATCCTTGTGGTCCCTTCCAACCCTAACTGAAACTATGAAACTATGAAACTTTGGCAGGCCTGAAAAGACAGGAATACTTATTATTTATCTGCATCTGAACGAGTCACTCAATATGCATAAAAAAACCCCAAAGAACTATAGCAATTTTTAAGGTGACCTAATTTGGGAGTCTACATTAAACAGTGGTGAGCTGCATTCTGGAAATGCTTGTTTCTTTCCATTGGCTATAAAGGGAATATATACTGCTGACTACGGCATAGACATCTGTATTGTAGATGCCTGCATCAGATCAGATGAATCCCATGCTGGATGTATGAACAAGGTACTTTCAGCAAGTCAAGCAACTCTTAAAATAACTAGAGAATGTAACCTGCATCCTTGAGCTGTGTAATGGTAGGATAAACAACTAAAGGGAATATAATTGGAGCTATAATAAAAGATATTGCTGAGGTCCCTGTGGAAGATGGAGATAAACAATGGCACTTGTTTCTTCAGAGTATTCTGTCTGTTCAGGAAGAACAGAAGTAGTACAAAAAAAAAACAGGTAAGGCTCAGTTTAAGTGTAAAATGACCGCTTTTAAATAGCCATAGTAGTTAAATAAGTGTTACCAAAATGGCACTAGGGCACCTTGTTTATTAATAATTGGAAAAAATCAGCATCATGTAAAATAATTTCTTTAATCTGAGGATGATTCCTGCCAGCCCTTTCCATACCAAAAATGTACTCCATGGGAATTTGCAAACTGTAAAGGACAGAAAAGGAAAGAACAGATGAAATGACTCTGTGATATTAGGAATGCTGAATTTTAATACAGCCTCAAAATTATCTCACTCTCAGTTTGGCACTTTTCTGGGTTTTGGTTGGCCCTCTCCTCTCCTCTCCTCTCCTCTCCTCTCCTCTCCTCTCCTCTCCTCTCCTCTCCTCTCCTCTCCTCTCCTCTCCTCTCCTCTCCTCTCCGAACCTCTCCGAACCTCTCCTCTCCTCTCCGAACCTCTCCTCTCCGAACCTCTCCGAACCTCTCCTCTCCGAACCTCTCCGAACCTCTCCGAACCTCTCCTCTCCTTCTCTTCTCTCCCCAAACCTTCCCTTCCCAAACCTTCCCTTCCCTTCCCAAACCTTCCCTTCCCAAACCTTCCCTTCCCTTGCCTTTTCTTCTCTTTTCTCTTTTCCCTCTTCTTTCCTTTTCTTTCCTCTTCTTTCCTTTTCTTTCCTCTTCTCTTCTCTTCTCTTCTCTTCTCTTCTCTTCTCTTCTCTTCTCTTCTCTTCTCTTCTCTTCTCTTCTCTTCTCTTCTCTTCTCTTCTCTTCTCTTCTCTTCTCTTCTCTTCTCTTCTCTTCTCTTCTCTTCTCTTTTTTCATTTTTATATTTATTTTTATTTTTATTTTAAATTTTCTTTTCTTCAGGCATTTTAATATCTAAATACGTCATTATTTAAGTATTTGTTATTTTCCCTGTCATTCTTACGGCAGTTGGCTGGCTGTGAACCTGCATGACTTCATAAGCCATGCAGTTTTGCAATGTTAGCAGCACGTTACTCCAGTTTTTCACTTTTCACTGTCTGCATGTTTTTTCCAAGCTTTCCTAAAACAGATAGTGACAGGGTAAGAAAACTTGTATTCCACTGAAAAGTTGAGTTCCAGTGAAAGAGGTATTTTGGTGCTGGTTGGGTTTTGGATTTGATTTGTGGGGTTTTGTTTTGTTTTCCTCTGAGGAGCAGTCAATGCCATTTCAAAAGACATATAGCTTGCTGTTAAAGGGGAACATAATCTGGAACACTGAGTACACCAAATGGAGAGTAAGATTTTTTTAACAGTGACCACTGAGAGCTTGGGAAGTAATTTGAAATGACAATACAGACTCACACAAAACTATAGGAAGCCATAGCAAATCTTCAGTTACATAATCAATCTCTTCCTTATTATGCTATCTGTACATCCGTGACTAAACCATGTTTTACAGACATGTAGAGACAGAGATGAAAATCACAGTTAGCATAATGCCACCAAGCCCGTTCACTTGCAGCAAGAATGACATATTTTGTGGGATGTGTTAACAGGATCATGGAAAATTTATGTTGGAGACAAAAGTCAAGCTGGTTTTCAGAGTCTCAGTTTTAAACCAAACACCATAGCTCACGATTATATCTTTGGTATTACAACCTTAAGAAATGAATCATTAATATTGCATGAGTACATGAAAAAAAGGAAGTCTGTACTTTCAATCATCTAACCACTTAGACAAATGTTGCATTTTCCTGAATACTACTATTAGTTACTGATTAATTACAACATGTGTCTCAGTCTGGAGAGGGAAAGAGCCTCAGTTCTTTTGAATATTCCCGTGTTATGAAATTAGAGGCACAAATGAGGCCAAAATATCAACAGCTAGATGATTTATTACACAAATAAAGTGGATGGATCAGAAGGGGGGAGAGAGAAAATAGACACAGAGAAGAGAGAGATTAGAGGAAAGGAATTATATTACCGCACCACTCACTCCCCGAGACAGTTTGAGTCTGTGGAGGAAAAGGTGCTGCAGCTTTGGATGTAGAGGAGATGTTGGGTCTGTAGAGGAAGAGTGCTGTAGCTTTGGTTGTAGAAGGGTGCTGCAGCTTTGGCTGTGTTGTCCTCTGAGCAGCCTCTTCTGCTCCATGAGTTGCAGCAGGCAGAACTTAGGACACAGAGAGAGGGTTCCTCTTGGTCTGCTTCTTCCAAGCTACATGGGGATGTCCGTGTCCTGGTATTCTCTCCATTTTGCCTTCTCGGCAGCATTGTCTAGGTCATTTCCTCCTGTGTTTTCCTTCTTCCGAGGGTCTCAGGTCTTTTTATAATTTTTTTTTCAGTCCTTAGGTATGTGTCCAAGTATTGTTTCCCATGAAATCTTCCTTTGTATTCTTTTGTGTTTGGACAGGGGTCTGGAGAAAGGAGTGGGGGTGGGGAAGGGTGGGCTCAGCCTCCTCCTTCTCCATTTACCTGCCCACAGACCCAATACACATCAGGGGCCAGGTGGTGAATCCATTGTCTCACCATCCTCCCTTTCCTGGGTACCTGATGGGTGGACATGATCTTGTCTTATGCATATTCCCAAAGGTATCAATCACAGTGGCCTCAGCCCATTGTCTAGGCCAGCAGCAAAGGTGATTTTATCTTTGTTGAGTCACATCAAGAGAAAAGATTTAGTCTCTTACAGCATGCTATTTATATTTCTTTTATTATGTATTTGCTTAATCATACTGACTTACTGTTTTCTACATGATAGATGCAATGATAGCAGATCAAGTGTTCAGACTACTTCGGTACTTGAACACAGAATAAAGTCGTCAGCTTTAATATGAATTAAATATAAATCCAGTTTGAGCATTTGTTGCAATATTTCTGAAGAGGACTGCCAAACTTTCTGTGAGTGTTGGTGGTTTGAATTGGCTTTTTTCAAGTATTAATAGTTCCTAAGTTATGCAGACACCTGAATTCCATGTAAGGAATGATTCTTCATAAAAACCTAACTTTAGCTTCTCATCTCTTCCTATTTCACCAGCCAAATATCATCACTGCACACACATTTTAGAAGTATGACATATCTCTAAAAAAGGATCTTGGGCACAGACAGCATTAAATATGCACATTCATAGTGAAGGGCCTGCAGCAGGACTGAGTGGAAGAAGAATGGCTTGTTAATATGCTTTATTTATATGGGGCATGGGTGGAAGGATTCCCGGGGCAGCTTCTTTGCACTCACATCCATGCCTTGTGAACTGTGAGGTACAGTCCTCTGTGAAATATATACAAAATGCTTTATTTACATGACTGAGGAAACAAAATACCTACGTTGATAAATTGTCTGGTAGTCTATTGACTCAGCACTGTTGCTTCTCATCTTGGATTTTTTGAGCACTCCTCAGTTACACAAAAGAGAAGTTTTTGCTTTTAACTTGCTCTTCCCTCCTGCCCATCTATACCCTATTTCTTTCCCTTAGCACAGCATTCATCCTTCATTCTCCTGCCAGCCCATTGAAATTAGCTGAAGGCATACATTTTAGACTGTACATTATATATTTAAATATGTGTGGTGGGTTTAAATCCCCTCCCCCCCACCCAACATTAACTTTGCCAGACTAACTCTGTTGGAAGCAAATGAAAGCTGTATTTACGGGCAAAACTGCACTCTACAATGGAATGCAATGAATAAGTACAGAATGTACAGGATTTACAATATTTTACAGATATTTACAATTAACAAACAACAGGTCAAGAAGAGCAGGGAGGGTGTCTCCCTGCCCCCCCCCCCAAAACATACCCTGTCCAAAAGGGAGAGGGGAGCAGAGAAAAAGTAGCTGTTAGACTTTACCAAAACAAAGCAGCCAAGGTCAAGCAGAAGCAGATTAGTCTCCCTTCAGAGCACGAAGCGAGCAGAGAAGAGATGAGAAGTGGGAAGATTGTTTTGGTACAACCAATCTGATAGCAGATATCTCTCCAATGAAATTGTTTAGAATTATCTCTATGTTCTTTTCACACCCAAGAGTGATTTATTTACATTTTTCTACTTTTCTGCTTGAAATCTGTAACAAAATGTCAAAGGCATAGCCTAAAACTACCACAATATGTTTCACATATACACGTCTTTTAATTGCAGCAGAATACATCTGCTGTTACTTATATGTAAAATCCACACATGGGCTAAGACTTGCTGGAACATGTCCAGAGAAGGGCAACGAAGTTGCTGAGGGGTTTGGAACACAAGCCCTATGAGGAAAGGCTGAGGGAGCTGGGGTTGCTTAGCCTGGAGAAGAGGAGACTCAGGGGTGACCTTATTGCTCTCTACAACTACCTGAAGGGAGGTTGTAGCCAGGCAGAGGTTGGTCTCTTCTCCCAGGCAGCCAGTACCAGAACAAGAGGACACAGTCTCAGGCTGCACCAGGAGAGCTTTAGGCTGGATGTTAGGAAGAAGTTCTATACAGAGAGAGTGATTGCCTGCTGGAATGGGCTGCCCATGCAGGTGGTGGAGTCACCTTCATTGGAGGTGACTTGATGGGGTGCTTGGTGCCATGGTTTAGTTGTTTAGGTGGGTTGGATTGGTTGATGGGTTGGACACAATCTTGAAGGTCTCTTCCAACCTGGTTTATTGTATTATTATTATTATTGTATTGTATATAAGATGATGATTTGATAGTTTGCTCATTTATAATCAGATAAATGTGAAACCCAGGTGTTCTGGCATTTTGAGATGTGAACCCATCATTTTCTTTTAAATCTCTTTTCAGTTGCTTCCTATTTAGGAAGATCCTTCTTGCAAGTTACTAGGAAAAGTGAGTGCGATATTCCAGACCTTGTACCAACATCAGAATTAGAATTATAGAATTAGAGTTAGAGTTAGAGTTAGAATTAGAGTTAGAATTAGAATTAGAATTAGAATTAGAATTAGAATTAGAATTAGAATTAGAATTAACCAGGTTGGAAGAGACCTATGAGATCATCAAGTCCAACCTATCATCCAACACTATCTAATCAACTAAACCATGGCACCAACCATCCAGTCTCTTCCTAAACACCTCCAATGATAGTGACTCCACCACCTCCCTGAGCAGCACATTCCAATGGCCAATCACTCTTTCTGTGTTAAAGAACTTCTTCCTATCATCCAGCCTAAACCTCCCCTGCCACCACTTGAGACTGTGTCCTCTTGGTCTGGTGCTGCTTGCCTGGGAGAAGAGACCACCCCCCCCCCCCCCCCCCCCCGGCTACAACCACCCTACAGGTAGTTGTAGACAGCAATAAGGTCTCCCCTGAGCCTCCTCATCTCCAGGCTAAGCGACCCCAGCTCCCTCAGCCTCTCCTCACAGGGCTGTGCTCCAAATCCCTCCCTTGTTGCCCTTCTCTGGACACTTTCCAGCAACTCAACATCTTTCCTAAACTGAGGGGCCCAGAACTGGACACGGGACTCAAGGTGTGGCCTAACCAGCGCTGAGTATAGGGGCAGAATGACCTCCCTGCTCCTGCTGGCCACACTGTTCCTGATGCAGGCCAGGATGCCATTGGCCTTCTTGGCCACCTGGGCACACTGCTGGCTCCTGATGCATAAAAGACAAAATCTACAAATCTACAAATTGGAGATTTGTGTTATAATAAATGCTGCAAAGCAGATGGAAAATTCGTAGCAGAGAGGAAACCACTTCATTAGTAGATGCTGTCAGTACACCCATCAGTAAATGAACTAGAAAGAGCTCAAAAAGGAACTTCTGATTTCTAGACACATAACAAGCATTTGGCTTATCATCCAGGTATCAAAACACAGATCCACCCTACTACTGAGAGTATGCATGGTTCTCATTGTATAGTATTGCTGGAGAAAGACTTCAACAGTGGCTAAGAGCTTAGTTGCTTACAGCCTGGTATGTGTAAAGCTGTGTATTCAGAAATTCAATCACCAGCAGGCAAGTTTTGTCTAGGAAAACAGACAGGAAGCCTTGGTTGCAGTTTACTGTCTTCTGTACTGTTTCAGAAAGATTGCAGGCAGCTGAAGAGAAGCATGCTTTTACCCTGCCTTTTGTCTAGTAATTTCATCATGCCCTTTTGCAGAGGGGCTGAGTTTGCTTGGCTGGGAGAGTATCAGGTAGGGAAAGATCTGTCTTAACAGACTGATCTCAATAGTCAAGGAAAGAAGTGATCTCATAATCTGAGAGGACTGTACAGAGTTTGATTGACCCAGGATGCTACCAAAACCTGCCAATTAGGAAAATAAAGCTGGAAGAAAATTCCTGACTTTGCAGCTGTAGCGAGCTGGAGAGAAACCTTCCAAGGAGACAGGAGTTTTCTGATTGAGAGTGATTACTTTGCTCTTTGATCACAACTTTAGAGATTGCTGCAGTGGTCTCTTCCATTATGAAGCAAGTCTACCAGTTCCTCTTTAAAGTCCTGCATAGCATGAGACCTATTACCACTCACTTAGCACCACACTTCTTAATTTATGCCTAAAGTTCTGAAGAACCAAGTCATGAGCTTGACATTTTGTAAACTTAACCTTGTTGTCAGACAATTTTCCTGCACTTATATTTATTGTATATAGTTCTATACAATTTTACTCAGAATCACACAGTATCACCAAGGTTGGAAGAGACCTCAAAGATCATCAAGCCCAACCTGTTACCACAAACCTCATGACTAAACCATGGCACCAAGTGCCACGTCCAATCCCCTCTTGAACACCTCCAGGGATGGTGACTCTACCACCTCCCTGGGCAGCACATTTGTGGTGGTGAGCGAAGTTCAGTTACCCCACACCCACAGAAACCAATGGCTAACAACTCTCCCTGTGAAGAACTTTCTCCTCACCTCCAGCCTAAACTTCCCCTGGTGCAGCTTGGGACTATGTCCTCTTGTTCTGGTGCTGGTTGCCTCATGGCAAACATTATCCTGATTCAAAAATAGGTGTGGTTTGAATTGTGTCTTGTGTCCTAGAGGAAGCAGCAAAACATGAAATCCCAACTTGTACACAAGTTTATCACATTTCTTTTTTTTTTTTTCAGGTCACTCACATAAAATGCAATCATGTTCCTTTAAACTTGCATTCTAATCTTCCAACTGTTATTCTCAGTTGGTGTTTTAGTCTTTAAATACATGGAGAAGGAAAAGCATACAATCACTGAAAATCTATTGACTACACTAAGCAGTATGACCTGATGTATTTAGTGAAGATAATGAATATTTAGGAACTACTCATGCCTTCTGCAGCCTTACAATCAAATGGAAAGTTCTGAGTGCTCAGGCATATATTGAATGCTAATGGTCTTTGCACACACTGTAATCGCAGAACCACTCTTGTTAAAGCTAATGAAAACAGTATCATTCTTCAAATATTTGCAAATGTATATAATATTTCTGCTAGTTTATATCTATATACAAACAAACAAACAAAAATCCAAACAAAAATCCAAACAAAAACATAAGGGAGATTCCAACACATAAAAATATTAATTATATTAAATTATGTATTTATAGTGTGTTCCTTCAGGATTAATTACATTAAATTATATATTTATGGTGTGTTCCTTCTTTTCTCACACCATAAGGCTTAAATTTGTAAAGGTGAGAAAAGTAGTAAATAGCATTTTAAATTCCTCCATAATCACAGATGTCTACTAAATCTGACAATATGGTCAGCTTTAAAATTAACCCTAGAATTAGCTCTCACCAATTTATGGTACATACTGTTGATGGGAACCAATGCAAGTTTAAGAAGGTAGTAATTTTGCATCTCAGTTCCCAGTTGAAAGGCTTTAATTCTGTTTAAGTCTGTTTCTAGACTATAAGTTTAAATTAGTGAAGGCAAAACTATGCTCTGCATAACCCATGTCATCTACTGTCTCGGTCTGGAGAAGGAAAGAGCCTCAGTTCTTTTGAGTATTCCCGTGTTGCGAAATGAGAGCCACAAAGGAGGCCAAAATATCAACAGGTAGACTATTTATTACATAAATAAAGTGGAGGGATAAGAAGGGGAGAGAGAGAAAATAGACACAGAGAAGAGAGAGATTAGAGGAAAGGAATTATATTACCACACCCCTCACCCCCCCAAGACAGCTTGAGTCTGCGGAGGAAAGGTGCTGCAGGAGATATTGGGTCTGTAAAGGAAGGGTGCTGAGGCTTTGGCTGCAGAAGAGATGTGGTCCTCTGGGCAGCTTCTTCAGCTCCATGAGTTGCAGCAGGCGGAACTTAGGACACGGAGAGAGGGTTCAGTCTGCTTCTTCCAGGCTCCATGGTGTCTTTTCTTCGGAGCAGCATTGTCCCGGGCTTTGCCTTCTCTCGTGCTTTCCTTCTCAGCGCCATTGTCTTTCTGTGTTTTCTTTCATCTGTGCTTTTGGTTCTCCCTTTTCTTCTGCATTTTCCTTCTGCCAAGCCAGTAGTTGCTCAATTCTTTTATACAGTTTTTTAGTCCTTAGCTATGTGTCCAAGTATTGTCCCTCAGGAATTCGTTCCAGGAAATCATCCTTAGGTAAGTGTCCAGGTATCGTTCCCAAGGAAATCTTTCTGCGTAGTCATGTGAGTTTGGGCAGGGGTCTGGATGGAGGCGGGGGGGGGGGGAGGGAGGGGCCTCCACCTCCTCCTTCTCCATCTACACTCTTTACACATCAGGAAACAGGTGGTGAATCCATTGTCTCATCATCCTCCCTTCCCGGGGTATCTGATGGCTGGAAATGATCTTGTCCTGAAGGCGTGATGGCTGGGCCCTTGGGCCATTGTTGTAGGCCAGCTGCAGTCCCGTGAGCAATGTTATCTTTGCACCTTCCAAGAGTCCTTCCAGTGGCTCTGCCCAACACACATCAGCTATTGTCTGGGCAAGCAGCAAGTGATTTTATCTTTGTTGAGTCACACCAGGAGAGACAAGCTTTTAGTCTCTCACATCTATGTGCTAAGAGATAGGGGAATGTAAAGTCTGAGATTAAGGAAATATGTTTGCAGAAAGGAATTCTTGTCTCAGATGACAAGTACGTGAGCAGAATCTGTAAGACAAATTATGAGATATTACAGTCATTTTATATAACCCCAGCCACTCAGTAGACTACCAAAACAGTCTCATACATGTATCTGTGAGATGAAACACTGCTGCACAAGTTAAGAAATATTTGCTTATAAGTAGAGAGTAAACCAGTAAGTTGATCTTGATCTGCTGTGTTTTGTTAGGTCTTGGCTTTTCCTTTATTCTTTAGTGTAAAAGGGTAAGGACTAGAATATATTCACCCATATCTTAGAGCAACCTCACAATCCAAACCAACATCGCACTATCTGCTTTCACAAATCAAATGTAAATGGAGTTCAAGTTAGCACTGCATGGGTGGAAAAAAAATGAGCAGCGTATCTCTTCGTACCTTTGCTCCTATCTATAATAACATGTGCTGTTAAAGAATAGAAAATGTTGCTTTGCTCACATATAGAATCTTGCATTCAAAGGCCCCAATATAATTTTGAAATGTAAAAATGGGCTTGGACATTTCTGACATTTCAAGTGGTGAACTGGTCTTTTATTGGACAGTTGAAAAAACAGGCTAGGATGTTGGAGCTACAGCACCAGAGCTAGTCAACCAAGTGTACTGTAGAACTTTTCAGAAAAGTTCCTTTCTGCCATTTTATCCTTTTGTCTTCTCCCTAATGCATAAATATTTCATCAAGAATCTGTCCCTCTTTTCCTGCTTTTCAGGATTTAAACCTTAGCCTCAACTCCAGAGTTCCAAATGAGAAAGTATTCGGTCCCCTGATACTGCCCTTGTTATAGCTGCAACAAGCTGCTTCTTTCACTTCATCACTTTGATGACTCAGAGACTTTTGACTGACTGGCTGTAAGCTAGAGGCAATGACAGAACTTCCATGGCTAAAGCACCATGTTTTTCTCAGCGAAGTTTTAGGGGGGAAAAATATATATATATATAACTGGGGAAGAAATCTTTTAATCATTAAGGGAGTCAGGAATTTTCAAACTACAAGGTGTTGCCCAAAGTGGAAATAGCCTTGCTCATGATTTTGTTCAAATTGCATGAAACCATTCCCAAGTTTAAAAATGCACTCACTTCGGTGACACAAATACGAAGCAGTTTTGAGAGGGACATCATTAGACAGCTAGAGATTAATTAGGTGGCCGGAACTTCAGTCATCTAATTTTGTATCTTTAGCTGGGTTGCCAAACAGGGGAGTCTGCTCACCTTAGGTTCCTTCTATCACTAGTACAAATAGATATGAATTTAAAAAAAAAAAAAAGAAAAGTCTCCTTGTATACGTTATAAATCATTTTGTCAAGTTGTCTATAAGTCTCCATAAGAGAAGCTTTCAGTAACTAGGCTTCTAATTGTCTCTGTTAAGTACCTAAGAGAAGTCCTTGGTTTTAGAACTTCAGCAAAAAAGAGGGAAGTAACATCCCACTCTCTGCACATCTAGGCATTGAGATTGAATTCTCACATTTCTGACATACATATAGTTAGAATAGATTAACCAGCATTAACCAGGTTGGAAAAGACCTTTGAGATCATCAAGTCCAATTTATCACCTGACACTATCTAATCAACTAAACCATGGCACTAAGCACCCCATCCAGTCTACTCTCAAACACCTCCAGTGACAGTGACTCCACCACCTCCCTGGGCAGCACAGTCCAATGGCCAATCACTCTTTCTGTGAAGAACATCTTCCTAACATCCAGCCTAAACCTCCCCTGGTGCAGCTTGAGACTGTGTCCTCTTGTTCTGGTGCTGGGTGCCTGGGAGAAGAGACCAACCCCCACCTGACTACAACCTCCCTTCAGGTAGTTGTTGACAGCAAGAAGCTCTCCCCTGAGCCTCCTCTTCTCCAGGCTAAGCAACCCCAGCTCCCTCAGCCTCTCCTCATAGGGCTTGTGCTCCAAACCCCTCTCCAGCTTTGTTGCCCTTCTCTGGACACATTCCAGCAACTCAAAATCCTATACACATACAGAGGTATATTCCATTTGATAGCCTCAAGGAAAAGACAAAATACATCCACCACTGCACTGCTGCTGCATGTAACAACAGTAGCAATAAACAAGGCAAACACAAAACACAATGCAAAAATGTTAGGAACTGATGTGGCTATACAGGGACGATACCGGACTGGTTTAATACCTGGGTGCATATGTCTGGAGGAGTACTGTCTGGCAAGTAAAATTGCCTGCTTTTGTTAAAGAAAACTGCTTAGTAACAAGTCACACTTAGAAGTTCTTTTAATAAATTGTTGGTCAGTATAATGGAACATATAATTTCAGGTGACAGTGACAATATTCTGAATCACTGGGGACTGAACTTAACAGAACAAAACCCAACCATCCAGTCTGGGAGTGCTGTATATAATCATCTCAGCCAAGTGCTCCAGAGGAATTCAACTTGTTTCAGAGACCAACTTCTCTGCTGAGCTTCTGCTCCACATCTTGCAGAGAATGTGTAATTCTTGTGGCTACTGGTGCAATTAATTACCACTATAATTAAAGGGGGGAAAAAATCTCAATCTCCCAGACAGTTGCTTCAAGATACAAGTTCCTTGCAACAACCTTCATCCTACTTTCAGTAGGTATTGTATTTCACTATTTGACATTAACTAACATTTGGCATTAACTTTATTCCACAGCGTGTCACTAACTCTGAAAAGGCTTAATTCATCTCATTGATGATTGCTTGTAGCACAAAATAAATGAAGCCCAGTGGAGGTATAACATCATATTTTGAAAGAATGGTCACATTCAAGTCCCTGAAATTTTCCTTCATCAGACAAACATGGGAGAAATACCTTTGAAAGATCAATTAATTGTCAATGAATTTTCAAGTTCAATGTCTTATGTTCCCTTCATGAAAAAGACAGCTAAAATAATTTTTAAAATATCAGTGCTGTTGCTGAGACTTTTTTTGTGTTTCAGGTATGGCAGCAAGCTTGAACTGGATGGTTGTTTAGAGAATTTAGCTTCTTTCCAATATGATTCAAGTTTTTCTCTATTGTACTTAGTGCTTAATTGGCATTTTTATATGTAGTTACTAATGGCTGGAAAATCCTGAGACAAAAATTAAAACTGGAACATCCATTATCATATAACAATCTTGAAGGTCTCTCCTCTCCTCTCCTCTCCTCTCCTCTCCTCTCCTCTCCTCTCCTCTCCTCTCCTCTCCTCTCCTCTCCTCTCCTCTCCTCTCCTCCTCTCTCTCTCTCCTCTCCTGCCTCCTCTCTCTCCTCTCCTCTCCTCTCCTCTCCTCTCTCCTCTCCTCCCTCTCCCTCTCCTCCTCTCTCCCTCTCCTCTCCTCTCCTCTCCTCTCCTCTCCTCTCCTCTCCTCTCCTCTCTCTCCTCTCCTCTCCTCTCCTCTCCTCTCCTCTCCTCTCCTCTCCTCTCCTCTCCCCTCCCCTCCCCTCCCTCTCCCTCCCCTCCCTCCCCTCCCCCTCCCCCCCCCCTCCCCTCCCCTCCTCTCTCCAAACCTCTCCTCTCCCCTCCCTCCCCTTCCTCCCCTTCCCTTCCCAAACCTTCCCAAACCTTCTCTGATGGTTATAAGAACCAACTTTCTCTCTGAGCTGGGGCACTAGAAGGGTAAGAGTGATATTCATTTAGTCTCTGCATGGGTCCCACACTTACTGGGTACTGAGCTTTAGAAAATCTACTACAGAATGAAACAGAGCCAAAAGAGGGGAATATCTAACATTTCAATAAACCTTTGATTGTTGCTTTATCTATATGTCTGAAGCGTATTGCCAGAATGTCCTTTTGTTCTTGAGACCCGTATACAGTTCCTAGAGGGTAGGCGTTTCCCCTTGAGTTGTACCCAATGTAAATTATTTCTAACTATTTTCTGGAGGAAAACAACCTCAGAAAATCCTTTTTGCTGTTGTTCATGTTCTTAACCTGTCCTTTCACTTCCAATATCTGCAAATTTGTCATTCAAGCTACACAACTGCATGCTGTGCAGCTTATGTAGGTCTGTCTTTACTCAGGATGTTTTGCAGGATCAGAGTTGCTACAATTTCAGATGAATTCTCTTTTCCTGTCTCTTAGGGTTTGGGGGAAAAAAAAGGCTTTTTCATGTTAATAATAAACAAACTATTTTTTTCTGGCCTTTTATCAGCCTGCTGGTGTATATATATACTAATAAGTGCAAGAGGATACCATTAGATAACTGTCATACTGAGAGCAGCTTGTTACATCATTAGAAACAAATTGGTGAAGCTGCTGTTTTGTACATACTATAGAAACAGGCTTCTAGTAGTTGAAGAAGAGGGAAAATAAAATCACTGTGGTGGTTTGAGCCTTAACTCGGAGTTAAGAGCTCAGACGGGGGCAAGGCTGAGAATCTCTCCACTGTTCCCCACACCCCCAACAGAGGGAAGGAAAAAAAAAGAAAGGGAAGGATCAAATCCACCAAGCAATAATTTGGAGTCGGCCTGGAAGTAGAGAGGTTAAGAGTTTTCTTTAAATAATATATATATATAACAACAATTGGTAAGGTTCACAAGGGCAAGAAACAAGGATGGATGGGAGGGGGACAAAGAAGAAGAATACAAAACCAGTCTCTCTCTGAAGAAGTGCAGAGGCAGCAGGGAGAAGGGTAGGCCCAACCACGTGGCAGAGGAGCAGGAAGACAGCCACTGTAACTCTCCTCCAGGAACAGCAGGAGCCAAAAGGAGACCTGATAGCTGCAATGCCCTGCTTTTTATACCCTAGCTGGGCAGGGAGTGGGGAGTGGAACAGACCTAGTTTCCCAGGGGAAAAACACCGTGCAGGGAGGGCAAAGCACCCACAAGCCCTCCACCCTGTTTTGTATTTGTTTTCAGAATGGGCGTTAACCCACCATGATCACAAAGAAACACTGGGGGTTTTTTAGGGAGCATATAGGCAGAGATTGAATGTGGATAATGATTCAATGGCCAACAGTCTACAGTTTCCAGAATTTCCTCAGGATCATGTTAGAGTTAGCATTGCTCATGGTCTCACCAACGTGAATCTTGAAACACCTACACATAATTCTATGCCACACATGTAAATGATACAAATGTAATATTACAGCATCTAAGACTTTAGACAATGCCATTTGCAATTGGAAAAATGAAGCTAATCTGCTTAAGTGATGATGTTACAATTGTCACTTTGGTTCAAGAATTAAATTGGTTCCTATATTACATTAGAACTCCAAAATCCAAGTTACTGGACTAACCATTAACATTTTAGTAATTGCTGCAATTTTTCAGGCTCCAGGTATCCATGGATTTCCATACTTCCTTTCCAGTCGGCAAGGACTGAAGGGTGGTTGTAGCCAGGAGGGGGTTGGTCTCTTCTCCCAGGCAATCACCACCAGAATAGGAGGACACAGTCTCAAGCTGCACCAGGGGAAGTTTAGGCTTCTGGTGAGGAGAAAGTTCTTCATAGAAAGAGTTGTTAGCTGTTGTGCTAACAGTGTATGCCCAGGGAGGTGTTGGAGTCACCATCTCTGGAGGTGTCCAAGAGGGGATTGGATGTGGCACTTGGTGCCATGGTCTAGTCATGAGGTCTGTGGTGACAGGTTGGACTCGATGATCTTTGAGGTCTCTTCCAACCTTATTGATTCATGATTCTATAACATTAGGACTACTATGCTGGTTTTGGCTGGGATAAAGTTAATTTTCTTCATAGTAGCTAGTATGGGGTTATTTTTCCTATTTGTGCTAGAAACAGTGTTAATAACAAAAATGTGGTACTTATACAGAGTCAAGGCCTTTTCTGGTTTTCATCCCACCCCATCAGTGGACTAGAATCTGGAAGGGGACATATCTGGGACAGTTGACCCCAACTAACCAAAGAGATATTTCATGCTGTATGACATCATGCTCAGTATACAGAGCTGGGGGAAGAAGAAGGAAGGTTCAGAGGGGTGGTGTTTGCCTTGCTAACATTATGTGTAACGAAGCCCTGCTTTCTTGGAAATGGCTGAACACCTGCCTGGCAATGGGAAGTGGTGAAATAGTTCCCTGTTCCTCTTTGCTCGCACGTGGCTTTGCCTATTAAACTCTTCATCTCAACCCATGAATTTTCTCACTTTTTATCTTCTGACTCTCTCTCCCATCCCACTGGTGGGAAGTGAGCAAGCAGCTGAGTGATGCTTAGTTGCTGGATAGAGGTAAACAACAGCAATTATTTTTTTGTTGATTATGAATATCTGTTTGTGCCTGCTACTTGATTTAATCATTGCCCTGAATCACATGATTACCTTCAGAAAGATGCCATGGAAATGAGTTGATTAATATAAACGACCATGGACTTTGTAGGTGTTCTAGAATATTAAACGAACAAACTGCTATAAAATACTAACTGGCAACTTTCTTAAGGCTAGTAGATTTTTTTATTTGCAAGTTGATAAATTATGTCCAAGCACCGGGTGCTGCACTTTGGCCACAGCAACCCCATGCAGAGCTACAGGCTGGGGTCAGAGTGGCTGGAGAGCTCCCAAACAGAGAGGGACCTGGGGGTGCTGATTGACAGCCACCTGAACATAAGCCAGCAGTGTGCCCAGGTGGACAAGAAGGCCAATGACATCCTGGCCTGCATCAAGAATAGTGTGGCCAGCAGGAGCAGGGAAGTCATTGTGCCCCTGTACTCTGCATTGGTTAGGCCACACCTTGAGTCCTGTGTCCAATTCTGAGCCCCTCAATTTAAGGAGGATATTAAGACTCTTGAACATGTCCAGAGAAGTGCAACAAGGCTGGGGAGAGGCCTTGAGCACAAGCCCTATGAGGAGAGGCTGAGGGAGCTGGGGTTGTTTAGCCTGGAGAAGAGGAGGCTCAGGGGAGACCTTGTTGCTGTCTACAACTACCTGAAGGGAGGTTGTAGCCAGGTGGGAGTTGGTCTCTTCTCCCAGGCAACCAGCACCAGAACATGAGGACACAGTCTCAAGCTGCACCAGGGGAAGTTTAGGCTCAGGGTGAGGAGAAAGTTCTTCACTGAGAGTTGTTAGCCATTGGAATGGGCTGCCCAGGGAGGTGGTGGAGTCACCATGCCTGGAGGTGTTCAAGAGGGGATTGGAGGTGGCACCTTGCCATGGTCTAGTAGTCATGGGTTCTTGGGTGACAGGTTGGACTTGATGATCTCTGAGATCTTTTCCAACCTTATTGATTCTATGATTCTGTGGTTCTATGTTGTTGCCCATTTTAGTGAGTAATGGTGGTGAATGCAAGGATAACTGAGTGTGGTGCCTGGCAATTTGCTGCACTGTTATACATTTTGGACTTCTATTCCATTCAGAACTCAGTCATCTCATTTGAATAGGAAACCCCAAAAAAATGGATACAATTTGAAAATAATTTAGCTTTCTTTAATCAGCTGATTTTCAATAGATTAGGCTCCTCCATCAGTCTGTCACAAGCAAAGATACTGTCATGCTGTATAGAGCTTGTGAAATGTGTGTAGTTTTGTCCTGTTTTGCATAGAAGCTGTGTTTTATTCATTTGATTATTTAATCACTCCTTAAGACAGGAAAAAGAAGGGTCTATCAGCTCTCTATGAAACTAATTCTCTATTGATACAGACATTAACAGCTATATAGAAACTCTTCTATTTTTCTCTGAATCAGTCAAAGTATAACTCTGGCTTTCTAATTTAAAAACAAAAGACTGGGTCAGGCTGGCTGCTGACAGACCTCTCCTATCATTATAACAGCAGGTGGAAACCTGGTTCCATGTCATTAAAGAGCTCCTCTGTGTTCTCTGAAAGATACAGATTTATGGGGGATAGTGGAAAACAAATGGGCTATCATTAGTAAGGCTCTGGAAGAACAATCTGCTCGACACTCAGCACATAGAGATTGTATTGGCTTGGACTGAGCTGGAGTTAATTCCCCCCACAGCATCTTTCTAGTGCTGTGTTTTTGCAGCAGTAGTTGATAACATAGCAGTGTTTTGGCTACTGTTGAATCCAGTACCCAGGCTGTGTCCTTTCAGCATTTCCCTGCCCCAAGAGTACATTGAGGGTGGGCAAGATCTAGGGAGGGGACATGGCTGAGCCAGCTGACTCAGACTGGCCAAAGAGGTATTCCATACCATATGAGGTCAGCTCAGGTATAAGAATGAAGTGAAAGAAGGATGTGTGGGGATTCCTCCATGGCATCTATCCTCCCAAGGAACCACCAAGCTTAGAGAGCCCTGCCTCCCAAGGCTGACCATCATCCTGCTGATGGGAAGTAGAGACTAACATCTCTCTCTCTGCTTCTTTGCTTCCATGTGGTCTATTGCTGTTTGCTTTTTAGAGTTATTAAAATTGCTCCTATGCTATTGTTGGCTTCTGTTATATTTTTTCCCCTCTCCCCCTGTCCACTTTAGAGGGGGAGTGATAGAGCAGCTTTGGCCTAGAGCATCTGGTCTCCAGGCCAGGGCCAGACCACCACAATAATCATCAAGCAATATGTCCAACACATTTCCCATCCTTATCCTGTAGTGAGAAGGCAGTTCTCTTCACAAGTAATTAAAGACCATCCCACCATGGAATTTCAACCTGTGCTCTCTCCTTTGGGATTTTGGCTCTTTGAGCAGTTCAGATTTTGCCACTGTCTTGTTACAGTCAATAGATTCATGGATGGTGGTGTCCTGATCCACATTTTAGCACAGTTATAAGGGCAGTAAACATCAAAACAAAGATTGGATAAGTATCAGTTCTATTGTTTACTCTGATTTCTTATGAGCCAGAGGAAGAGACCTAAAAGATTTATCAACTGTATTTGTAAGTGGGGTGGTTGGCTTACTCAGCTTTCTGGGTTGTCATAATCTCTTGGCACAATAAAATCTAGAAGCAACCCAACTCTCCTGAAAATTCATCATGGATCTCTAAAGTTCATTTCCCATATACTGAGGGGAATTCTGTTCAATTTCATTGAAATTAAACTGCAAAGATTTATTCTTTTTCAGCTTGTAAAGTTCTTTAAGCATGAATATTCCATTCCAATTTCAAGCTTTGGCATAAGCAGATAATTTTCAATTTCCACAGCAAAGAACAGTTTATACATTTTGAAGATTATGGCTTTTTACCTCAGAAAATGAATTAATATCCAAAGTGGTTTTGTGTACTGAAAAGAATGTCTTCATTTGTACATTACTGTCTACTCATGTATGTCTGTGTGCTTCAGAATATTACTACTTACCAAGGGATCATATTATTATGCTATTGAGAGAAAAAGGGTTCTTGGACATCCATCACAAAATAATTTACTGAGGTTCACATATAGTTTTTTTCCCATGTGGTTTGTTCTTCCTTATAAAATGGAGAAGACCATGGACACAAGCTAATATTCCATCGTGCACTTCTTTCAGAGCCACCATCCTGAATGCAGCCTCTCTCTGGAGCAAGTATGAGCATTTAGGGAATAAAACTGCAAAAGAGCTAATATTCATATAAATGAGCAATTAAAAAATTCTTCCAGCAAACAAAAAAAACCCCTCTGAACTGAAGAAAAATAGTACTTTCTAGTCTCTCCCTCCTGTTAGTCTAGATTTCAGATATTTTCATTGAAATCTTGGAGTAGACTCAGATATGTCCCTCAGGTAGATAGTATCACCATGGTTTAGTTGATTAGATAGTGTTGGATGATAGGTCGGACTCAATGATCTTGAAGGTCTTTTCCAACCTGGTTAATTCTATTCTATTCTATTCTATTCTATTCTATTCTATTCTATTCTATTCTATTCTATTCTATTCTATTCTATTCTATTCTAGCTAGAAAAGACCTTTGAGATCATTGAGTCCAATGGGAAACCTAACAACGTGAAGTCCACCACTAAACTGTGTCCCTGAATGCCACATCTACATGTCTTTTAAATGCTTCCATGATAGAAACTTAACCACTTCCCAGGGCAGCTTGTTCAAATGCTTGACAGCCCTTTCCATGAAGAAACTTTTTCTAATACCAGCCTAAATCTTCCCTGGCAAAACTTGAGGCTATTTCTCCTTGTTCTGTTGCTTGTTACTTGGGAGAAGAGGTGAACACCCACCTTGCTACAACATCCTTTCGGATAGTTGTAGAGAAGAATAAGGTCTCTCCTCGGCCTGCTTCTCTACAGACTAAACAATCCCAGTTCCTTCAGCTACTCCTCATCATTGGTATTAAATAGAACTACTTCCAATACTGAGCCTTGGAAACGTCACTTTTGACTGTCTGCCCACTGGATTTAACTCCATTCACTGCCATTCTTTGGGCTCAGGAATCCAGGCAGTTTTTTACTCGGTGAGGAGTGAGCCCATCCAAGCCATAAGCAGCCAGTTTCTCCAGGGGAATGTTGTGGAAAAAACATCAATGGTTTTACTGAAGTTGTGGTAGACAGCATCCACAGCCTTTCCTTCATCCACCAAACAGATCATCTTGTCATAGGAAGAGATCAAGAGAGTCAAACAGTATTACAGTATTGCTAAGGTTGGAAGAGACCTCAAAGATCATCGAGTCCAACCTGTCTCCACAAACCCCATGACTAGAACAAGTGAAAGGACATTGCTCCCCAGAGAGAACACTCCTGCCCACTGCAGGCTTGAACTCACGACCTTCGCAGTGAGAGTCTTATGTGCTACCAGCTGTGCCACATGTGACTCCACCACCTCAAACAGGACTTGCTTTTCATAATCACATGTTGACTGATCAGCTGGTTAGCCTGCTCATGCCATGTAAAGACTCTGAGGAACATCTATAACCTCCTTCTATAATCTCCTTCTATAAGCTCCTTCCAGCCCTTCTTATGGGTGAGCATCACATTTGCTAACCTTCCCTGGTTAGTCAGGACTGCTGGTAAACGATGTAAAGCAGCTTGGTGGACACTTCTGCTATCTCCCTGAGTGCCCTTAGGTGGATCCCATCTGGTACCACAGAGCTGTGCCTGTCTAAACGGTGCAGCAAGCTGTTAACCACTTTCCCTTGTAATATGGGAACATCATTCTGATCTTTATCCTTGTTCTGCAGCTTGTGGGGCTGGATGCCCCAAAAACAATTGCTCCTCATCTTTTTGCACTATGTTTGTCCACGCATTGAATAAAGGATGGAGATTCTCCTCAGCCCTCCTTTAGTTGGTAATGTGTTTATAGAAACATTTTTAATAGTCTCTTACTGCAGTAGCCAAATTAAATTCTAGTTGGGATTTGATTCTGATATTTTTATACATATAAGTAACAGAGGTTTACATATAGCTTATAAAAATTGCTTGAGGTAAGCACTGAAGTTACTGTTAGTATGATATAGAATAGAATAGAATAGAATAGAATAGAATAGAATAGAATAGAATAGAATAGAATAGAATAGAATAGAATAGAATAGACTAGACCAGGTTGGAAAAGACCTTCAAGATCACTGAGTCCAACCTATGATCCAACACCATCTAATCAACTAAAACATGGCACAATGTGCCCCATCCAGTCTCTTCCTAAACACCTTCAGTGATGGTGACTCCACCACCCCCCTGGGCAGCCCATCCCAGAATCCACCATTTTCAGTAGAACTGAATCCAAGCAGTTTGAAGGACATGCTGTGAACACTGCATCAAAGGCAAGGTCTTACGGAGCTGAGCCAGGGGCCTCTGAAGTGATAGGAAACAGAAGGGTAGCTCCCATAAAATGCCTTGTGGGAACAAGGGCATTGAGTCCATCATCAGTAAATTTGCGGATGACACCAAGCTGGGGGCAGGAGTTGATCTGCTGGAGGGTAGAGAGGCTTTGCAGAGGGACCTCAACAGGCTGGACAGATGGGCAGAGTCCAAGGGCATGAGATTGAACACATCCAAGTGCCGGGTTCTGCACATTGGCCACAACAACCCCATGCAGTGCTACAGGATGGGGTCAGAGTGGCTGGAGAGCGGCCAGGCAGAGAGGGACCTGGGGGTACTGGTTGATTGTAGGCTGAACATGAGCCAGCAGTGTGCCCAGGCAGCCAAGAGGGCCAATGGCATCCTGGGCTGCATCAGAAACAGTGTGGCCAGCAGGAGCAGGGAGGACATTCTGCCCCTATACACTGCACTGATTAGGCCACACCTTGAGTCCTGTGTCCACTTCTGGGCCCCTCAGTTTAGGAAGGATGTTGACTTGCTGGAACATGTCCAGAGAAGGGCAACGAAGTTGGTGAGGGGTTTGGAACACAAGCCCTATGAGGAGAGGCTGAGGGAGCTGGGGTTGCTTAGCCTGGAGAAGAGGAGACTGAGGGGTGACCTTCTTGCTCTCTACAACTACCTGAAGGGAGATTGTAGCCAGGCAGAGGTTGGTCTCTTCTCCCAGGCAGCCAGTACCAGAACAAGAGGACACAGTCTCAGGCTGCACCAGGGCAGGTTTAGGCTGGATGTTAGGAAGAAGTTCTATACAGAGAGAGTGATTGCCCATTGGAATGGTCTGCCCGAGGAGGTGGTGGAGTCACCTTCATTGGAGGTGTTCAGGAAGAGGCTTGATGGGGTGCTTGGCTGCATGGTTTAGTTGTTTAAGTGGATTGTATTGTATTGTATTTAGGTGGGTTGGATTGGTTGATGGGTTGGACATGATGATCTCAAAGGTCTCTCCCAACCTGGTGGTGTATTGTATTGTATTGTATTGTATTGTATTGTATTGTATTGTAACAGTGGGGTGCCCCTCTAAGAAGGTGACATGGCTTAGAGTGCAAAGAGTTGTTGCTAAAGAATAGTCACAAGCAAGTCAAACGCTTATGGGGAGGTATTAGCGATCAAGACAACAAAGGGAGCCTTGTGGTAAGAGGCTGCTACAGGCTGCCTGAAGAAGCAGAGCCTATTGATGAAGCTTGCTTGCTCCAGCTCAAGGAGACATTGAGATCACAGAGATTCTTCGAGGGGGTTTTAACCACCCCAGCATCTGTTGGAAAAGTAGCCTGGCTAGGTGTAGGCAATCCAGGAGGCTCCTGGAGTGACAAACAGTGTCCCTCAGGGGTCCATACTAGGACTTGTGATGTTTAATATTTTTATCAATGACATAGACAGTGGGATCCAGTGCACCATCAATAAACTTGCACATGGCCCCAAGCTGAGTGGTGTTGTTGATACACCAGAGGGATTGGATGTCATCCAGAGGGATCTGGACAAGATGGAGAGGTCGGCCCAGGTGAACCTCATGAGGTTCAACAAGAGCAAGTGCAGGGTTCTACACCTAGACTGAAACAATCCTCATGATCAATACAGACTGGGAGATGAGGTGATAGAAAGCAGCCCTGAGGAAAAGGACTCGGGGGTGCTGATGGATGAAAAGCTGGACATAAGCAGACAGTGTGAGCTTGCAGCCCAGAAGGCCAATGGCAAGCTGGACTGCATCAAAAGATGTGTTGTCAGCAGATCCAGAGAGGCGATTCTACCACTTTGCTCTTGTGAGACCTTAGCTGGAGTACTGCATCCATGTCTGAAGTCCTCAAGATAGGAAGGATATGGACCTGATGGAGAAGGTCCAGAGGAGGATCACAAGAATGATCAGGGAGTGGGAGCACCTCCACTATGAGGAGAGACTGAGGGAGGAGCTGGGGTTTTTCAACCTGGAGAAGAGGCAGCTCTGGGAAGACCTAATAGTGGCCTTCCAATACCTGGAGGGGGTCTACAAGAAGGATGAAGAGAGACTGTTTACAAAGGCCTGCAGTGATAGGACAGGGGGCAATGGCTTCAAACTAGAGAAGAGCAGATTTAGATTGGATGTTAGGAGCAGGTTCTTTACTATGAGACTGGTGGAACACTAGAACAGCTTTCCCAGGAAGGTGGTTGGGGCCCCATCCCTGGAGATACTCAAAATGAGGCTTGACAGGGCTCTGGGCAACCTGATCTAGTTGAGGATGGCCCTGCTTGCTGCAGAGGGGGTTGGACTCGATGACCTTTGGAGATAACTTCCAACACAGACCATTCTATGATTCACAAAAGTGATATTTTTTGGGCTTTCACTGCAGCGGAATTTCGTCAGGTTCTGGGTATTGTCATTACTCTGAGTTGCCTTTGAAAAACTCTCTATGTTTTTATACTCTTCACTCATTCATACAACTTAGTATAGTGTTCATATTTGATTATTCTGTTTACATAACTGCATAACTTTAATGAGTTAAGTGGATCTATTTTTATCTTTATTCTAATGTTAATTAGGAAACAAACATAAGCAGAGTTTTATCTAATGTTTGTCAGAATTCCACTCAGCTATCATTAATATCAGCCCTTTCTTGGAAAAAAAAATCATTTGAGGGTTAATATGTAGGAATTTTATTGAACTGCTGGAAACAATGTTGTAATTGGAGTTTACTAATGACAGTTGGACAGTACAAGAAAAATCTAAATCACAACAGATGCATACAATGTGCATACACTACTAGAAGTATCATACCGTCCCCCACAGCAAACTCCTGGCTAAGCTGGCAGCCCATGGCTTGGACAGGAGCACTCTCCATTGGGTTAGGAACTGCCTGGAGGGCCAAGCCCAGAGAGTGATGGTGAATGGTGCCACATCCAGCTGGCAGCCAGTCACTAGTGGTGTGCCCCAGGGATCAGTGCTGGGCCCCATCCTCTTTAATATCTTCATTGATGATCTGGATGAGGGGATTGAGTCCATCATTAGTAAGTGTGCAGATGACATCAAGCTGGGGGCAGGTGTTGATATGTTACAGGGTGAGAGAGAGCACCGCAGAGGGACCTTGACAGATGGGCAGAGTCCAAGGGCATGACATTTAACACATGTAAGTGCTGGGTTCTACACATTGGCCGCAACAACCCCATGTAGTGCTACAGGCTGGGGTCAGAGTAGCTGGAGAGCAGCCAGGCAGCCAGGCAGCCTGGTTGACAGCAGGCTGAACATGAGCCTGCAGGGTGCCCAGGCAGCCAAGAAGGCCAATGGCATCCTGGCCTGCATCAGGAACAGTGTGGCCAGCAGGAGCAGGGAGGTCATTCTGCCCCTGTACACTGCACTAGTTAGGCCACACCTTGAGTCCTGAGTCCAGTTCTGGCCCCTCAGTTTAGGAAAGATGTTGACTTGCTGGAACATGTCCAGAGAAGGGCAACAAAGCTGGGGAGGGGTTTGGAGCACAAGCCCTATGAGGAGAAGATGAGGGAGCTGGGGTTGCTTAGCCTGGAGAAAAGGAGGCTCAGGGGTGACCTTATTGCTGTCTGCAACTACCTGAAGGGAGGTTGTAGACAGGCAGGGGCTGGTCTCTTCTCCCAGGCAAGCAGCACCAGAACAAGAGGACACAGTCTCAAGCTGTGCCAGGGGAGGTTTAGGCTGGATGTTAGGAAGAAATTCTTCATAGAGAGAGTGATTGCCCATTGGAATGCGCTGGTGGTGGAGTCGCCATCATTGGAGGTATTTAGGAAGAGACTTGATAGGGTGCTTGGTGCCATGGCTTGGTTGATTAGGTGGTGTTGGATGATAGGTTGGACACAATGATCTTGAAGGACTCTTCCAACCTGGTTTATTCTATTTTATTCTATTCAATACACTCCTAAAATGAACACATGTGTATGAGCAAAATAAAAGTAAATGATGGATTCTATGTAACAAATTCTTTAGGGTAAAATTTCCAGTCTGTGAACAAAAATATATACCAAAGTGTTTGCTATTAAAGTAAATCAATGTACACCTAAGTATCACCCATGCTGTTGTGAAATTTTATCTCTGAGGCAGGTGTATAATTAGAATACAAATAATATTTATTACCATAATAACCACCAGAACATGTGGCAGAATGGATGCTTCATGATGTGCATCTATTACATTTTATAAGCCTTGAATATTTGCTCTTTAACTTCTGGTTTTCTTTTACCAGATTCACTGACTTGTAAGTTGAATTTTATAGTTGTTTTGCATTATCTTGCCTCTCATTTTTCCTTTGAATACCTATTTATTAGTGGTTCCATTGTATGTGCTCAAAAGACACAGAACAGGAATGTATATTTAAAACAGGAGTTTACAGATCAAAATTTTCAATTCAAGTATGTAACCCCTGTTTTTCTGTTACATTTCTGTCATCTAAGTTTGGACCTGATTTTGGAAACAGGTTTCTTTAAATACTTCACTTGCTAAATTAGAAACATTTTGTAAGGTCTTACAGCTTTTCAGGAAAATTGAGATTTCCAGCTCCATTTGATTGGTTCAGGCAGACTGGTAGCACTTTGTCACCTTTTGCCTCCAGAGTTCTTAGTCTTTTGATGCTCTCTTGCCAGCCCAATATGTCTCTGACTCACAGTCTGAACTAATCATTGTCCTGCCCCTGACCAGTGCCCTGATCAACAGACACAGGTTGTGTTTCTAGGAGTTTGAGACCTGTCCAAACACATCCATGCTGATACCACATAATGCTGAGATCCTCCTGGAGCTGGGTACAGAGCCAGAAACAGTGTTAGTGTTAGCAGAGCAGGTAGTTCTGCTTTAACATAGCCCCAGCGTGTTCCATTTGGAGGTGGACTGCCTGCACAGTACAGCAGTGTGCCAAATGGACATTTCTTTGTATCCTAATCCACTGAAGGCTATAGGTGTGAAATATGCCTCTAATCAAATATTATGAGCACTTGAAAGTGTATAAAATCACTTCCAAGAATGATACCACTTTGCCAAACACACAAACATAATTACAACATTGTTAAGTGAATGATAGTCTATAGAAAACTCTGACTCTCTGGCTGAAATTCAGCAAAGGCACTGGAGGACATTGGGGAAGGGCTCTTTTCCTGAAATATTTATATATATATATATGTAGTTTGAGTAGTTCTAACTTTCATTGCCAAAGCAGTTTGTGGTACAGGTGGCTAATGCAACCAAAAATCATATAGCTTTCAACCTGCAAGGGCACTTTCTGATTCTGCTGCCTCAAATACAGAGTCAGTATCTAGACCAAGGTTTTCAATAACAGCTTGAGGAACTACCAAGAAAGAGACTATCAGTGAAACTCTGACTTAACTTTTTCTTGTCTTTATTTTTTTTCCTGTGCTGGGTTGAAATTGCCCCCAAAATAAAATTGCTAGACTAGCTCAGAAATTACCCCCAAAATTAAATTGCTAGACTAGCTCAGATGGAAGCAACTGAAGCTATAATTACAAGCAAAACTACAATCTAAAAATATTAAATGCACTGAATATGTACAAAATATACAATGTTTGATATATACATACATCTATACATGTATATACAATGTACATTTTACATGTATTTAGAATCATAGAATCAATAAGGTTAGAAAAGACTTTAAAGATCTTCAAGTCCAACCTGTCACCCAACACCTCATGACTACTAAACCATGGCAACAAGTGCCACGTCCAATCCCCTCTTGAACACCTCCAGGCATGGTGACTCCACCACCTCCCTGGGCAGCACATTCCAATGGCTAACAACTCTCCCTGTGAAGAACTTTCTCCTCACCTCAAGCCTAAACTTCCCCTGGTGCAGCTTTAGACTGTGTCCTCGAGACTGTGTACAATTATAATCAACACAAGAACCCCCTGGACAAAACCAGGGTGTTACCACAGCTTCCCCTCTCTGTTCCCTTACCCTGTTTAAGAGCAAAGAGACAAGGGCAGAGAATAGCTTATTAGTACTTCGCCACAACAAGAATGTAGCCAAGTTCAGCAAGCCAGCAGAAGCAACCAGCTAGTGTCTGCTAGAGTGAAGGAGATGAAAAGAGAGAGTTTATACTGGGATTATTTAGATCTTATCATTATTTTCCCTTTACATTCTATAACTTTTCTACTCAAGATCTACAGAAAATATCCTACGCATCAGCCTAAAACTGTCCAGAGAAGGGCAACAAAGTTGGTGAGGGGTTTGGAACACAAGCCCTATGAGGAGAGGCTGAGGGAGCTGGGGTTGCTTAGCCTGGAGAAGAGGAGACTCAGGGGTGATGTTATTGCTCTCTACAACTACCTCAAGGGAGGTTGTAGCCAGGAAGAGGCTGGTCTCTTCTCCCAGGCAGCCAGTACCAGAACAAGAGGACACAGTCTCAAGCTGCGCCAGGGCAGGTTTAGGCTGGATGTTAGGAAGAAGTTCTATACAGACAGAGTGATTGCCCATTGAAATGGGCTGCCCGGGGAGGTGGTGGAGTCAGCTTCATTAGAGGTGTTTAGGAAGAGGCTTAATGGGGTGCTTGGTGCCATGGTTTAGTTGTTTAGGTGGGTTGGATTGTATTGTATTGTATTGTATTTAGGTGGGTTGGATTGGTTGATGGGTTGGACGCGATGATCTAGAAGGTCTCTTCCAACCTGGTGTATTGTATTGTATTGCATTGTATTGCATTGTATTGTATTGTCACATTTTCCAATACGTGTATTTTGTGAACCAAATTCTGTTAATCCATTGATGATAATAGATGTGAGGAAAAAAGACTGAACAAAACAGTTCAGGCCTTGATGAATATGGGTGATACATTTATCATCATAATGCTATATTTTTTTCACACATTATTTAATTAAGGCACATGGAAGAATAGAATAGAAATAGAAATAGAATAGAATAGAATAGAATAGAATAGAATAGAATAGAATAGAATTAACAAGGTTGGAAAAGCGCTTTGAGATCATAGAGTCCAACCTATCATCTAACGCTATCTAATCAACTAACCCATGGCACCAAGCACCCCATCCAGTCTCCTCCTGAACACCTCCAGTGATGGTGACTCCACCACCTCCCTGGGCAGCACATTCCAATGGGCAATCACTATCTCTATGAAGAATTTCTTCCTAACATCCAGCCTAAGCCTCCCCTGGCACAGCTTGAGACTGTGTCCTCTTGTTCTGGTGCTGCTTGGCTGGGAGAAGAGACCAATCTCCACCTGGCTACAACCTCCCTTCAGGTAGTGGTAGACAGCAATAAGGTCTCCTCTGAGCCTCCTTTTCTCCAGGCTAAGCAACCCCAGCTCCCTCAGCTTCTCCTCATAGGGCTTGTGCTTCAAACCCCTCCCCACCTTTGTTGCCCTCCTCTGGACACGTTCCAGCAAGTCAACATCCTTCTTAAACTGAGGGGCCCAGAACTGGACACAGGACTCAAGGTGCGGCCTAACCTGTGCAGTGTACAGGGACACAATGACTTCCCTGCTCCTGCTGGCCACTCTTTTCCTGATCCAGGCCAGGATGGCATTGGCCCTCTTGGCCACCTGGGCACATTGCTGGCTCATGTTCAGCCTACCATCAACCAGTACCCCCAGGTCCCTCTCTGCCTGGCCGCTCTCCAGCCACTCTGACCCCAGCCTGTAACACTGCATGAGGTTGTTGTGGCCAAAGTGTAGCACCTGGCACTTGGATGTGTTAAATCTCATGCCCTTGGACTCTGCCCATCTGTCCAGCCTGTCAAGGTCCCTCTGCAGAGCTCTCCCACCCTCTAACAGATCAACACCTGCCCCTAGCTTGGTGTCATCTGTAAACTTGCTGATGATGGACTCAATATCTTCATCCAGATCATCGATAAAGATAGTAAAGAGTGTGGGGCCTAGCACAGAAGTGTGGAAGTTTAGTGATAGTAGAGTGCCAAATATTGTGAAATATTTGTTCTAAATTGTATGTAATTTTCTTTTAATGCAAATCACATGATTGGAAAAGCTATTCTGAATACTGAATACTTGGTCATTATCCTTTCTTGAACTGCTGCAAATCACCACTTCTTATGAAATATTAAAGCTAATAGTTTTGTTGAGTTACGTTTGCCGACTGTGTGTTATAGATAGTAGCAGCTGTACTTTTAATTTGAGCCAATATCTCAGAAAGTTAAAAATATCTGAATTCAGAGTGTGCCCAATTATAGACCTTTCCTATAAAGCAGGAGACAATAGCAGGCTGATATTCATAGAAGTATGATCATTTCCCTGTGGAAAATCTGAGTCAGACACCTAGCATGTGTTGATTTAAGCAGAGCTACAATGAGGTATGCCAGCTGCTGATCTGGGCCAGTAATTCTAAATAGTATTCTGTGTCTCTAGAAATTATATTCAAGATTTACTTACAGGTTATTGCATAAGCATTACATATTTCAAGCATGATGTTGGGTAAACTGACAGCTGATTAGGGGAGGTAAAAGGAAAACATGATTAAGGTGGTTTTCTTTTACTTTCAGAGCTTTCTTTCTTCCTTCAATATAGTCTGGAATACAGTAATTTCACCTGCTATTTGTGTGTGTAAGGACAGCTCTTATGGTAATAAGCTGTTCATTCCCTTTGATTTTTTTTTCTCTTTAATTTTTTTTTCTTTTCAGTTCTGAAATTAATCCTCATGATGCTGTTGAGCAGTCCTTAAATCATTCAGGGGATTTGAGCTGCTCTTTCATAATCCACATATCGCAATAACTTCAAATTGCTTTTTTTAGGTGTTGCTACACTTCTTTATTATTTCATTAGTCCTTTATAAATATATAACTCAGTAATTATTGGCAAACAGACACATTCATATATATAGTTCATCAATAAGAAAGTTGGAAATGCAAGTCTGCACTGTGAGCAAGCATTTTCAGTAGAGTCTTACCTGACAGGGGTTAAGGAGGTGTCTATGTTATAATGAAAGGATGTAGTTTTTCTGCCCAAAATGTCTGGGTAAAATTCTCACAAGTTACTTTCATGGGACTGATTCTCATGGGTGAATAAAATTTGGCCTCTGATCTACTACCTTATTGCTGTACATTTCCTAGCACTGTTTCCCATTGCTTTATAATGCAACTGTCCTGGTCTGGGTTTAAACAGAGCCAGTTCTGTCCAGTGATTTTGCTTTTCAGCTCAATCTCCTCTAACTGCTGTTAACAGCATGTTTCTGAAGACTGTGTCTGCTTCTAGTAATGATACACTTAGAACTAATATCTGCTATGCAGATCAAGGTCACTGCTATGTCTTGTGTTGGGGTGCAGAGTAAATGGTGGCACCTGCAGGGAGAAGTGGACAGTTCAGCTGACCCTAAACTGGGCAGTGAGGTATTCCATACCATATATATGCCATAACTGGCGTAAAGCCGAGGAATCATAAGACTCAAGGGTTTTTCCTTCTTGTATCTTTTCTTCAGTGGCTTGCATCTGACAGCTCTGATGCCGAACTCTTGACTGTTGTACCTTTGGTTCCAGTCTGTGTTTTCCTGAATCCAGTTCCACAATCCAGCTCCTGAATCTGGTTCCCATCTGCTGCTGAGTCCAGTCTGGGACTTCTGCCACCACATCAGTGGTGATGGTGACTAATTGCCGTCAAGGGGATTGGGTTCAAACCTGGGTTTGTATATATTTATATATATTTCATTTTATTATTTTCATGGAAGTAATTTTAATTTTCCAGTCCCTAAGCCTCTCTCCTTTATTCCTTTTCTCTTCCCTGTGGGAAGGAACAGGAGTTCATAGAGAGTGTCTGCCACTTTTTTAGTGGCTGGCCCAGACGTAATCCTTGACAGTGACTAATGCAATATAGTCCAGCTACTGTATCATGCTCGACTTCATGCCAGTCTGGCTCAGTTACAAGGGGATACTTTCGTATATTGTCTGCTCTACCTAGCTGTTTGATTTAGCTTCTTTTTGTGTGCCAATTTGTTCAGTTTTCTGCCATGAGCTTTGCATATCTGGGTTTGGTTATAATGCAGGGGCTGCGCTTGCTACTATCACCTTCTATTTTTCTTATAGTTAACCTCACCTGGGGGTTTGGGCCCCATTTTCTTTCTTGTATCTTTCCAGTTTTCTTCTATTTTTTCATTAAATACTCCCAGTACATTAAAAAGTTGCTGTATTTATAAGGTTACACTGGGAGATTCAAACACTTCTTACTGTGAAGTATTCTATTGCAGTATCACGCAATTTAGATGAGCAGGATAAATGACAGCAGCTTGGCTTTATTAAGGTTAATGGCTTGAAGATTTACAAGTGAAGATATATTAGAGTCAAAATTATTTCATTAATTGTTCCATTAAACAATGTGAACTTTGATTATACTGCTCTAGAATGCCCTGGAGAGGTGTCATTACAGTTATATTAATGGTGACATGGCATCTATTTCAGATGTGAGAACAATTGAGGGAAAATAAGTAACTTCAAGGTTACTGTCTCCTGTCAGGCATTAACAGACAATAACAAACTGAAAATTACCTCAGACAAAAACCAGGATAGGCTAATAGCAAGGCAGACTGTTGGACCTCCTGTGGCTTTAAACAATGTTAAAGCCTGGGGTGTCTGGGCTTTGGAGGCTGTTGCAATCACCTGTAAGGTACACTAGTGATGGAGAGCTGCCACCTTGTCCCTCTCTCCATTTTTATCCAGTCAGAACTGCTGCTACAGATGCCTCAGCTGTGATCCATTGGGTTACAAACAGATAAAAGAATAATCAGTAAAGAGGTAGGAAGATCATCTGCCTTTTATGGGATCAGAAATGTTTTTGGAGCAGGAACAAATTCCCAAGTGGTACAATTAATTAAAGGAAAGCCTTCTGGAACTTTTCTGAGAGAAAAGAATGGGCCCTAGGAAGCTCTTCCTGATACAAAGAACATTGTTTTTAACATTCACTGAAGACATCTTAGAATTTAGCAAGCACATATCAATAATCACATTGGATGATAATATTAAGTCATTCTTTTACTCATCTTTTGTTTGCCATTGATATTGTTTGCAATAACAAAACTGTATAGTGAAGCCAGCCGGTGAATTCTCTCATGTGAATTTTCGATTCACCAGGGATATGCCAACCTGCTGTGTTGCAATGTTTGTTTTCAGAGGTTTTTCACAGCAATATTTTGAGTTTTGAGGGAAAAGATCAGCACAATTCAGAGGAGACTTGAAATGGTAGAAGATCCCTGAATATTCCTATACTCAGAAATACAGCATTCTTCTTTCATTAGCAAGGGTAAATGTGACCGACTCAGCCTTGTTAGCTGTAAGCAGACCCATATTCCACGACTTCAGTAAAGCTACACCTTCTCCCATTCTGATTAAGTCTATTAAATCCTCCTCTCTTTTAGATACTTTTCCCTTTTGTACATGTCTGCCGACTGACAAATCATTCTGCTGATTGTTTTCAGGACAACTTGGTATAAGATTACTTGTAACAAGTAAAGTAAAGAAAGTCATGGCAAGCAAACTAGTCTGTTTGATTAATAAACTATTTTCTTCACTAAGCAATGAGTGACATTAGGATTTCAAGGATTTAGCTAGATGGTAAACATAAAATCATTTAGCAGCAACACTAACTGCAGGGGGTTTTATTCACTTTTAATTTTTCTTTCAGAACTGAAGAACTGCTGCTTCATGGTTCCCTCTGTCTTTCAACCTTCTAGCAACAAGCAAAGCTGGAAGATGTCGCTGCTAATGATAGGAAGAAAAGACTTGATACTTAGATACTGCTTAGTGGCAGTACTTTGTCAGGGCTTTCAGACAGTGCTCCACAAAAGTAGCAAGTAACAAAAACTTCTATGAAACACATAATCTTAAATTATTACCGGGATCTCGGAGTGGGGAAGGAGGGCTGGAGGACTGGAGTAGGGATTGGGAAGCATGGCTAATCGTGGTTTTTCAAAAGATGGGTTACAAAATTGGTAAAATATATTTTTCACCCAAAGAATGTTATTGCTAGAACTATAAAAACAGGTTCTGGAAATTGCAGTGTTCCTTCCTGGGCAAACTTGTTCAGTCTGTGGTTTCTGCAACCCATTACTGTCTGGGCACTAGTCTTACGTGTAATATTTCATGATGAAGGGGGTATCACACTTTGAGCACCCCTTTGCTCACTTGGACTTGCATGTAAACTATTGTAGTGGTTTGAAATACATAATATTCCCCACTATCAGAATCATGAATTACAGCATTTGACTGTAGGGCTTTACCATCCTCGACAGGAGATTCTCATTCTGTCTCTCGCTATTCTGGGTCTTGAGTGTGTTCTTGCTTGTTTCAATCTATATTTTTCTTTTCCTATTCTTCCTGTTGTGCATAGATATTGATGTAATCTGATACTGTCATAGTGGAGGAGGAAACTATTATGTTTAAATCAACTCAGAGAACTCTCTCGCTGACTTTTGTTCTCCTTCTTTTTCTTATCTCTTGGTAGGAGGGGAGAAAGGAGGAGTGTTTGCTCTCGCTCTAAAATCATTACATCTATCCTCACCTGAGAGCTTTGGTTTGTCCACCAGGTCAGTGATAGAGTCTGAATTGGAAGAATAATAGAATAGAATAGAATAGAATAGAATAGAATAGAATAATAGAATAGAATAGAATAGAATAGAATAGACCAGACCAGGTTGGAAGAGACCTTCGAGATCATCACATCCAACCCATTGTCCAACACAATCTAATCAACTAAACCATGGCACCAAGCACCCCATCAAGTCTCCTCCTAAACACCTCCAGTGATGGCAACTCCACCATGTCCCCAGGCTGCCCATTCCAATGGGCAATCACTCTCTCTATGAAGTTCTTCCTAACATCCAGTCTAAACCTCCCCTGGTGCAGCTTGAGACTGTGTCCTCTTGTTCTGGTGCTGCTTGCCTGGGAGAAGAGACCAGCCCCGCCTGTCTAAAACCTCCCTTCAGGTAGTGGTAGAGAGCAATAGGTCATAAATAAATAAATGTCATAGTTGTATAGACAAAATTTCAGGTGAACCTTTAAAAATTATTAATGTGCTTTTTTGTGACTTCTCAATGCTTCTTAAAAGAATTCAAGTTTTCTAGCAGAATAGCAGCATCTTAGCTGCTAAGCTACTTTCTTATTGACAGCTTTAGGGAGTATTGGCATTCAAATATTGCCTTTACTTTGCTTATTGTTCTTATGAAACGAGCACTTTTTAAATTTCCTTGCTGAAAATTAAGGAAATAATGCAAAGAATTCATTCCCTGTTAATGCACTATTGTGCTTCTTGTTTCAGGATGCAAGTTCAAGCAGAGTATACTTGGAATAAAAAACTGAATACTCAAATTCAGTGCCTTTCCGACGTAGGCCGTGGAATCACAGTTCAATGTGTTGGAATATCCAGGCATACTTTATTTCTGTGCAATGGCCAATACACAAATATAATAGGAGGGAATGACTTCTGAGGTGAATAACTACCTATGCAGTAGAGAACAATTCCTTTTATTTACAGTACATATTATTTACATTTCATTATCAGAATTGAAAAAATGCTGAAAAATTACTAGGAAGAATTCATAGAATTCATAGAATCAATAAGGTTGGAAAAGACCTCAGACATTATCAGGTCCAACCTGTCACCCAAGACCTCATGACTACTAAACCATGGCACCAAGTGCCATGTCCAATCCCCTCTTGAACACCTCCAGGGATGGTGACTCCACCACCTCCCTGGGCAGCACATTCCAATGGCTAACAACTCTCTCTGTGAAGAACTTTCTCCTCACCTTGAGTCTAAACTTCTCCTGATGCAGCTTGAGACTGTGTCCTCTTATTCTGGTGCTGCTTGCCTGGAGAAGAGACCAATCTCCACCTGGCTACAACCTCCCTTCAGGTAATTGTAGAGAGCAATGAGGTCTCCCCTGAGCCTCCTCTTCTCCAGGCTAAACACCCCCAGCTCCCTTAGCCTCTCCTCATAGGGCTTGTGCTGAAGGCCTCTCCCCAGCCTTGTTGCCCTTCTCTGGACACATTCAAGAGTCTCGATGTCCTTCTTAAATTGAGGGGCCCAGAACTCGACACAGGACTCAAGTTGTGCCCTAACCAGTGCTGAGTACAGGGGCACAACCACTTCTCTGCTACTTCTGGCCACACTATTTCTGATGCAGGCCAGGATGCCACTGGCCTTCTTGGGCACACTGCTGGCTCATGTTTATGCAGCTGTCAACCAGTATACCCCAGGTCCCTTTCTGTCTGGCTACTCTCCAGCCACTCTGACCCCAGCCTGTAGCACTGCATGGGGTTGTTGTGGCCAAAGTGCAGCACCCAGCACTTGGACTTGTTCAGTGCCATCATGTGGGACTCTGCCCACCTGTCCAGCCTATCAAGGTCCCTCTGCAGAGCCCTTCTACCCCTTTAACAGATCAGCACCTGCTCCCAACTGTGTCATCTTGCAAATTTACTAATGACAGACTCAATCCCCTCATCCAGATCATCAATAAAGATATGAACAGGTGGAGTCCCAGCAACTGTCAGAAGCATCTGTCATTTTGCATTAACTGATTATTCTTTTAATGTGACAACAGAAGCATATGTGGAAATGTCT
>CM037632.1:64956714-64981282 GCA_015227895.2 Colaptes auratus
AGAACCAACTTTCTCTCTGAGCTGGGGCACTAGAAGGTAGAGTGATATTCATTTAGTCTCTGCATGGGTCCCACACTTACTGGGTACTGAGCTTTAGAAAATCTACTACAGAATGAAACAGAGCCAAAAGAGGGGAATATCTAACATTTCAATAAACTTTGATTGTTGCTTTATCTATATGTCTGAAGTGTATTGCCAGAATGTCTTTTGTTCTTGAGACCATATACAGTTCCTAGAGGGTAGGCGTTTCCCTTGAGTTGTACCCAATGTAAATTATTTCTAACTATTTTCTGGAGGAAAACAACCTCAGAAAATCCGTTTTGCTGTTGTTCATGTTCTTAACCTGTCCTTTTCACTTCCAATATCTGCAAATTTGTCATTCAAGCTACACAACTGCATGCTGTGCAGCTTATGTAGGTCTGTCTTTACTCAGGATGTTTTGCAGGATCAGAGTTGCTACAATTTCAGATGAATTCTCTTTTCCTGTCTCTTAGGGTTTGGGGGAAAAAAAAGGCTTTTTCATGTTAATAATAAACAAACTATTTTTTTCTGGCCTTTATCAGCCTGCTGGTGTATATATATACTAATAAGGCAAGAGGATACCAGTAGATAACTGTCATACTGAGAGCAGCTTGTTACATCATTAGAAACAAATCGGTGAAGCTGCTGTTTTGTACATACTATAGAAACAGGCTTCTAGTAGTTGAAGAAGAGGGAAAATAAAATCACTGTGGTGGTTTGAGCCTTAACTCAGAGTTAAGAGCTCAGATGGGGGCAAGGCTGAGAATCTCTCCACTGTTCCCCACACCCCCAACAAAGGGAAGGAAAAAAAAAGAAAGGGAAGGATCAAATCCACCAAGCAATAATTTGGAGTCGGCCTGGAAGTAGAGAGGTTAAGAGTTTTCTTTAAATAATATATATATAACAACAACAGGTAAGGTTCACAAGGGCAAGAAACAAGGATGGATGGGAGGGGGACAAAGAAGAAGAATACAAAACCAGTCTCTCTCTGAAGAGGTGCAGAGGCAGCAGGGAGAAGGGTAGGCCCAACCACGTGGCAGAGGAGCAGGAAGACAGCCACTGTAGCTCTCCTCCAGGAACAGCAGGAGCCAAAAAGAGACCTGATAGCTGCAATGCCCTGCTTTTTATACCCTAGCTGGGCAGGGAGGGGGGAGTGGAACAGACCTAGTTTCCCAGGGGAAAAACACCCTGCAGGGAGGGCAAAGCACCCGCAAGCCCTCCACCCTGTTTTGTATTTGTTTTCAGAATGGGCGTTAACCCACCACGATCACAAAGAAACACTGGGGGTTTTTTAGGGAGCATATAGGCAGAGATTGAATGTGGATAATGATTCAATGGCCAACAGTCTACAGTTTCCAGAATTTCCTCAGGATCATGTTAGAGTTAGCATTGCTCATGGTCTCACCAACATGAGTCTTGAAACACCTACACATAATTCTATGCCACGCATGTAAATGATACAAATGTAATATTACAGCATCTAAGACTTTAGACAATGCCATTTGCAATTGGAAAAATGAAGCTAATCTGCTTAAGTGATGATGTTACAATTGTCACTTTGTTCTAAGAATTAAATTGGTTCCTATATTACATTAGAACTCCAAAATCCAAGTTACTGGACTAATCATTAACATTTTAGTAATTGCTGCAATTTTTCAGGCTCCAGGTATCCATGGATTTCCATACTTCCTTTCCAGTCGGCGAGGACTGAAGGGTGGTTGTAGCCAGGAGGGGGTTGGTCTCTTCTCCCAGGCAATCACCACCAGAATAGGAGGACACAGTCTCAAGCTGCACCAGGGGAAGTTTAGGCTTCTGGTGAGGAGAAAGTTCTTCATAGAAAGAGTTGTTAGCTGTTGTGCTAACAGTGTATGCCCAGGGAGGTGTTGGAGTCACCATCCCTGGAGGTGTTCAAGAGGGGATTGGATGTGGCACTTGGTGCCATGGTTTAGTAGTCATGAGGTGTTGGGTGACACGTTGGACTTGATGATCTTTGAGGTCTTTTCCAACCTTATTGATTCTATGATTCTATAACATTAGGACTACTATGCTGGTTTTGGCTGGGATAGAGCTAATTTTCTTCATAGTAGCTAGTATGGGGTTATTTTTCCTATTTGTGCTAGAAACAGTGTTAATAACAAAAATGTTTTAATTGTTGCTGAGTGGTACTTATACAGAGTCAAGGCCTTTTCTGGTTTTCATCCCACCCCATCAGTGGACTAGAATCTGGAAGGGGACATATCTGGGACAGTTGACCCCAACTAACCAAAGAGATATTTCATGCTGTATGACATCATGCTCAGTATACAGAGCTGGGGGAAGAAGAAGGAAGGTTCAGAGGGATGGTGTTTGCCTTGCTAACATTATGTGTAATGAAGCCCTGCTTTCTTGGAAATGGCTGAACACCTGCCTGGCAATGGGAAGTGGTGAAATAATTCCCTGTTCCTCTTTGCTCGCACATGGCTTTGCCTATTAAACTCTTCATCTCAACCCAAGAATTTTCTCACTTTTTATCTTCTGACTCTCTCTCCCATCCCACTGGTGGGAAGTGAGCAAGCAGCTGAGTGATGCTTAGTTGCTGGATAGAGTTAAACAACAGCAATTATTTTTTTGTTGATTATGAATATCTGTTTGTGCCTGCTACTTGATTTAATCATTGCCCTGAACCACATGATTGCCTTCAGAAAGATGCCATGGAAATGAGTTGATTAATATAAACGACCATGGACTTTGTAGGTGTTCTAGAATATTAAACGAACAAACTGCTATAAAATACTAACTGGCAACTTTCTTAAGGCTAGTAGATTTTTTTATTTGCAAGTTGATAAATTATGTCCAAGCACTGGGTGCTGCACTTTGGCCACAGCAACCCCATGCAGAGCTACAGGCTGGGATCAGAGTGGCTGGAGAGCTGCCAAACAGAGAGGGACCTGGGGGTGCTGATTGACAGCCACCTAAACATGAGCCAGCAGTGTGCCCAGGTGGCCAAGAGGGCCAATGGCATCCTGGCATGCATCAAGAATAGTGTGGCCAGCAGGAGCAGGGAAGTCATTGTGCCCCTGTACTCTGCATTGGTTAGGCCACACCTTGAGTCCTGTGTCCAATTCTGGGCCCCTCAATTTAAGAAGGACATTAAGACTCTTGAACGTGTCCAGAGAAGGGCAACAAGGCTGGGGAGAGGCCTTGAGCACAAGCCCTATGAGGAGAGGCTGAGGGAGCTGGGGTTGCTTAGCCTGGAGAAGAGGAGGCTCAGGGGAGACCTTATTGCTCTCTACAACTACCTGAAGGGAAGGTTGTAGCCTGGAGGTGGCTGGTCTCTTCTCCCAGGCAACCAGCACCAGAACAAGACGACACAGTCTCAAGCTGCACCAGGGGAAGTTTAGGCTCAGGGTGAGGAGAAAGTTCTTCACTGAGAGTTGTTAGCCATTGGAATGGGCTGCCCGGGGAGGTGGTGGAGTCACCATGCCTGGAGGTGTTCAAGAGGGGATTGGAGGTGGCACTTGGTGCCATGGTCTAGTAGTCATGGGTTCTTGGGTGACAGGTTGGACTTGATGATCTCTGAGGTCTTTTCCAACCTTATTGATTCTATGATTCTGTGGTTCTATGTTGTTGCCCATTTTAGTGAGTATTGGTGGTGAATGCAAGGATAACTGAGTGTGGTGCCTGGCAATTTTCTGCACTGTTATACATTTTGGACTTCTATTCCATTCAGAACTCAGTCATCTCATTTGAATAGGAAACCCCAAAAAAATGGATACAATTTGAAAATAATTTAGCTTTCTTTAATCAGCTGATTTTCAATAGATTAGGCTCCTCCATCAGTCTGTCACAAGCAAAGATACTGTCACGCTGTATAGAGCTTGTGAAATGTGTGTAGTTTTGTCCTGTTTTGCATAGAAGCTGTGTTTTATTCATTTGATTATTTAATCACTCCTTAAGACAGGAAAAAGAAGGGTCTATCAGCTCTCTATGAAACTAATTCTCTATTGATACAGACATTAACAGCTGTATAGAAACTCTTCTATTTTCTCTGAGTCAGTCAAAGTATAACTCTGGCTTTCTAATTTAAAAACAAAAGACTGGGTCAGGCTGGCTGCTGACAGACCTCTCCTATCATTATAACAGCAGGTGGAAACCTGGTTCCATGTCATTAAAGAGCTCCTCTGTGTTCTCTGAAAGATACAGATTTATGGGGGATAGTGGAAAACAAATGGGCTATCATTAGTAAGGCTCTGGAACAACAATCTGCTCGACACTCAGCACATAGAGATTGTATTGGCTTGGACTGAGCTGGAGTTAATTCCCCCCACAGCATCTTTCTAGTGCTGTGTTTTTGCAGCAGTAGTTGATAACATAGCAGTGTTTTGGCTGCTGTTGAATCCAGTACCCAGGCTGTGTCCTTTCAGCATTTCCCTGCCCCAAGAGTACATTGAGGGTGGGCAAGATCTAGGGAGGGGACACGGCTGAGCCAGCTGACTCAGACTGGCCAAAGAGGTATTCCATACCATATGAGGTCAGCTCAGGTATAAGAATGAAGTGAAAGAAGGATGTGTGGGGATTCTTCCATGTCATCTATCCTCCCAAGGAACCACCAAGCTTAGAGAGCCCTGCCTCCCAAGGCTGACCATCATCCTGCTGATGGGAAGTAGAGACTAACATCTCTCTCTCTGCTTCTTTGCTTCCATGTGTGGTCTATTGCTGTTTGCTTTTTAGAGTTATTAAAATTGCTCCTATCCTATTGTTGGCTTCTGTTATATTTTTTCCCCTCTCCCCCTGTCCACTTTAGAGGGGGAGTGATAGAGCAGCTTTGGTCTAGAGCATCTGGTCTCCAGGCCAGGGCCAGACCACCACAATAATCATCAAGCAATATGTCCAACACATTTCCCATCCTTATCCTGTAGTGAGAAGGCTGTGCTCTTCACAAGTAATTAAAGACCATCCCCCACCAGGGAATTTCAACCTGTGCTCTCTCCTTTGGGATTTTAGCTCTTTGAGCAGTTCAGATTTTGCCACTGTCAATAGATTCATGGATGGTGGTGTCCTGATCCACATTTTAGCACAGTTATAAGGGCAATAAACATCAAAACAAAGATTGGATAAGTATCAGTTCTATTGTTTACTCTGATTTCTTATGAGCCAGAGGAAGAGACCTAAAAGATTTATCAACTGTATTTGTAAGTGGGGTGGTTGGCTTACTCAGCTTTCTGGGTTGTCATAATCTCTTGGCACAATAAAATCTAGAAGCAACCCAACTCTCCTGAAAATTCATCATGGATCTCTAAAGTTCATTTCCCATATACTGAGGGGAATTCTGTTCAATTTCATTGAAATTAAACTGCAAAGATTTATTCTTTTTCAGCTTGTAAAGTTCTTTAAGCATGAATATTCCATTCCAATTTCAAGCTTTGGCATAAGCAGATAATTTTCAATTTCCACAGCAAAGAACAGTTTATACATTTTGAAGATTATGGCTTTTTACCTCAGAAAATGAATTAATATCCAAAGTGGTTTTGTGTACTGAAAAGAATGTCGTCATTTGTACATTACTGTCTACTCATGTATGTCTGTGTGCTTCAGAATATTACTACTTACCAAGGGATCATATTATTATGCTATTGAGAGAAAAAGGGTTCTTTGGACATCCATCACAAAATAATTCACTGAGGTTCACATATAGTTTTTTTCCCATGTGGTTTGTTCTTCCTTATAAAATGGAGAAGACCATGGACAGAAGCTAATATTCCATCCTGCACTTCTTTCAGAGCAACCATCCTGAATGCAGCCTCTCTCTGGAGCAAGTATGAGCATTTAGGGAATAAAACTATACAATACAATACAATACAATACAATACAATACAATACACCACCAGGTTGGAAGAGACCTTCAAGATCATTGCATCCAACCCATCAACCAATCCAACCCACCTAAATACAATACAACAATACAATACAACCCACCTAAATACAACTAAACCATGGCACCAAGCACCCCATCAAGCCTCTTCCTGAACACCTCCAATGAAGCTGACTCCACCACCTCCTCGGGCAGACCATTCCAATGGGCAATCACTCTCTCTGCATAGAACTTCTTCCTAACATCCAGTCTAAACCTCCCCTGGCGCAGCCTGAGACTGTGTCCTCTTGTTCTGGTACTGGCTGCCTGGGAGAAGAAACCAGCCCCTACCTGTCTACAACCTCCCTTCAGGTAGTTGTAGAGAGCAAGAAGGTCACCCCTGAGTCTCCTCTTCTCCAGGCTAAGCAACCCCAGCTCCCTCAGCCTCTCCTCATAGGGCTTGTGCTCCAAACCCCTCACCAACTTTGTTGCCTTTCTCTGGACATGTTCCAGCAAGTCAACATCCTTCCTAAACTGAGCAGCCCAGAACTGGACACAGCACTCGAGGTGTGGCCTAACCAGTACAGTGTACAGGGGCAGAATGACCTCCCTGCTCCTGCTGGCCACACTGTTCCTGATGCAGGCCAGGATGCCATTGGCCTTCTTGGCTGCCTGGGCACACTGCAGGCTCATGTTCAGCCTACAATCAACCAGCACCCCCAGGTCCCTCTCTGCCTGGCCGCTCTCCAGCCACTCTGACCCCAGCCTGTAGCACTGCATGGGATTGCTATGGCCAATGTGTAGAAGGCGGCACTTGGATGTGTTCAGTCTCATGCCATTGGATTCTGCCCATCTGTCCAGCCTGTCGAGGTCCCTCTGCAAAGCCTCTCTGCCCTCCAGCAGATCAACTCCTGCCCCCAGCTTGGTGTCATCCACAAATTTACTGATGATGGACTCAGTGCCCTCATCCAGATCATCAATAAAGATGTTGAAGAGTATGGGGCCCAGCATTGATCCCTGGGGCACACCACTAGTGACTGGCCGCCAGCTGGATGTGGCACCATTCACCACCACTCTCTGGGCTCGGCCCTCCAGCCAGTTCCTAACCCAACACAGTGTGCTTCTGTCTGAGCCATGGGCTGACAGCTTGGCCAGGAGTTTGCTGTGAGGGACGGTGTCAAAGGCCTTGCTGAGGTCCAGGTAGACCACATCCACAGGCCTCCCCATATCCACCAGGCAGTCACCTGATCATAGAAGGAGATCAGGTTGGTCAGGCAGGACCTGCCCTTCCTAAATCCGTGCTGGCTGGGCCTGATCCCTTGGCCATCCTGTAAGTGCTGTGTGATCGCACTGAAGATGACCTGTTCCATAGCCTTGCCTGGCACTGGGGTCAGGCTGACAGGCCTATAATTCCTGGCTCATCCAACGGCCTCTTGTGGATGGGCACCACGTTGGCCTCCAACTGCAAAAGAGCTAATATTCATATAAATGAGCAATTAAAAAATTCTTCCAGCAAAGAAAAAAAAACTTCTGAACTGAAGAAAAATAATACTTTCTATTCTCTCCCTCCTGTTAGTCTAGATTTCTGATATTTTCATTGAAATCTTGGAGTAGACTCAGATATGTCCCTGGGTAGATAGCATCACCATGGTTAGTTGATTAGATAGTGGTGGATGATCGGTTGGACTCAATATCTTGAAGGTCTTTCCAACCTGGTTAATTCTATTCTATTCTATTCTATTCTATTCTATTCTATCTATTCTATTCTATTCTATTCTATTCTATTCTATTCTATCTGTTCTATTCTATTCTAGCTAGAAAAGACCTTTGAGATCATTGAGTCCAATGGAAACCTAACAACGTGAAGTCCACCACTAAACGTGGCCTGAATGCCACATCTACATGTCTTTTAAATGCTTCCATGATAGAGACTTAACCACTTCCCTGGGCAGCTTGTTCAAAGCTTGACAGCCCTTTCCATGAAGAAACTTTTTCTAATACCAACCTAAACCTTCCCTGGCAAAACTTGAGGCTATTTCTCCTTGTTCTGTTGCTTGTTACTTGGAGAAGAGGTGAACATCCACCTTGCTACAACTCTTGTATAGTTGTTAGAGAGGAATAAGGTCTCTCCTCGGCCTCATTCTCTACAGACTAAACAATCCAGTCCTTCAGCTATCCTCATCATTGGTATTAAATAGAAATACTTCCAATATGAGCCTTGGAAATGTCACTTTGACTGTTGCCCATGGATTTAACTCATTCATGCCATTCTTTGGGCTCAGGAATCCAGGCAGTTTTTTACTTGGTGAGGAGTGCGCCCATCCAAGCCATAAGCAGCCAGTTTCTCCAGGGGAATGTTGTGGAAAAAACATCAATGGTTTTACTGAAGTTGTGGTAGACAGCATCCACAGCCTTTCCCTCATCCACCAAACAGATCATCTTGTCATAGGAAGAGATCAAGAGAGTCAAACAGGACTTGCTTTTCATAATCACATGTTGACTGATCAGCTGGTTAGCCTGCTCATGCCATGTAAAGACTCTGAGGAACATCATAACTCATTCTATAATCTCCTTCTATAAGTTCCTTCCAGCCCTTCTTGTGGATGAGCATCACATTTGCTAACCTTCCCTGGTTAGTCAGGACTGCTGGTAAAGGCAATGTCTTACAGAGCTGAGCCAGGGGCCTCTGAAGTGATAGGAAACAGAAGGGTAGCTCCCATAAAATGCCTTGTGGGAACAAGGGCATCGAGTCCATCATCAGTAAATTTGCAGACAACACCAAGCTGGGGGCAGGAGTTGATCTGCTGGAGGGTAGAGAGGCTTTGCAGAGGGACCTCGACAGGCTGGACAGATGGGCAGAGTCCAAGGGCATGAGATTGAACACATCCAAGTGCCGGGTTCTGCACATTGGCCATAACAACCCCATGCAGTGCTACAGGCTGGGGTCAGAGTGGCTGGAGAGCAGCCAGGCAGAGAGGGACCTGGGGGTACTGGTTGATGGTAGGCTGAACATGAGCCTGCAGTGTGCCCAGGCAGCCAAGAGGGCCAATGGCATCCTGGCCTGCATCAGGAACAGTGTGGCCAGCAGGAGCAGGGAGGTCATTCTGCCCCTGTACACTGCACGGTTAGGCCAACCTTGAGTACTGTGTCCAGTTCTGGTCCCCTCAGTTTAGGAAAGATGTTGTCTTACTGGAGTGTGTCCAGAGAAGGGCAACAAAGTTGGTGAGGGGTTTGGAACACAAGCCCTATGAGGAAAGGCTGAGGGAGCTGGGTTGCTTAGCCTGGAGAAGAGGAGACTCAGGGGTGACCTTCTTGCTCTCTACAACTACCTGAAGGGAGGTTGTAGCCAGGCAGAGGTTGGTCTCTTCTCCCAGGCAGCCAGTACCAGAACAAGGGGACACAGTCTCAGGCTGCACCAGGGGAGGTTTAGATGGATGTTAGGAAGAAGTTCTATGCAGAGAGAGTGATTGCCCATTGGAATGGTCTGCCCGAGGAGGTGGTGGAGTCAGCTTCATTGGAGGTGTTCAGGAAGAGGCTTGATGGGGTGCTTGGTGCCATGGTTTAGTTGTTTAAGTGGGTTGTATTGTATTTAGGTGGGTTGGATTGGTTGATGGGTTGGACTCTTCCAACCTGGTGGTGTATTGTATTGTAACAGTGGGGTGCCCCTCTAAGAAGGTGACATGGCTTAGAGTGCAAAGAGCTGTTGCTAAAGAATAGTCACAAGCAAGTCAAAAGCTTATGGGGAGGTCTTAGGGATCAAGACAACAAAGGGAGCCTTGTGGTAAGAGGCTGCTACAGGCTGCCTGAAGAAGCAGAGCCTATTAATGAAGCTTTCTTGCTCCAGCTCAAGGAGATATTGAGATCACAGAGATTCTTTGAGGGGGTTTTAACCACCCCAGCATCTGTTGGAAAAGTAGCCTGGCTAGCTGTAGGCAATCCAGGAGGCTCCTGGAGTGACAAACAGTGTCCCTCAGGGGTCCATACTAGGACTTGTGATGTTTAATACTTTTATCAATGACATAGACAGTGGGATCCAGTGCACCATCAACAAGCTTGCACATGGCCCCAAGCTGAGTGGTGTTGTTGATACACCAGAGGGATGGGATGTCATCCAGAGGGATCTGGACAAGATGGAGAGGTGGGCCCAGGTGAACCTCATGAGGTTCAACAAGAGCAAGTGCAGGGTTCTACACCTAGACTGAAACAATCCTCATGATCAATACGGACTGGGAGATGAGGTGATAGAAAGCAGCCCTGAGGAAAAGGGCTCGGGGGTGCTGATGGATGAAAAGCTGGACATGAGCAGACAGTGTGAGCTTGCAGCCCAGAAGGCCAATGGCAACCTGGACTGCATCAAAAGATGTGTTGTCAGCAGACCCAGAGAGGCGATTCTACGACTTTGCTCTTGTGAGACCTTAGCTGGAGTACTGCATCCATGTCTGAAGTCCTCAAGATAGGAAGGATATGGACCTGATGGAAAAGGTCCAGAGGAGGATCACAAGAATGATCAGGGAGTTGGAGCACCTCCACTATGAGGAGAGACTGAGGCAGGAGCTGGGGTTTTTCAACCTGGAGAAGAGGCAGCTCTGGGAAGACCTAATAGTGGCCTTCCAATACCTGGAGGGGGTCTACGAGAAGGATGAAGAGAGACTGTTTACAAAGGCCTGCAGTGGTAGGACAGGGAGCAATGGCTTCGAACTAGAGAAGAGCAGATTTAGATTGGATGTTAGGAAGAGGTTCTTTACTATGAGACTGGTGGAACAAAGAACAGCTTTCCCAGGAAGGTGGTTGGGGCCCCATCCCTGGAGATACTCAAAATGAGGCTTGACAGGGCTCTGGGCAACCTGATCTAGTTGAGGATGGCCCTGCTTGCTGCAGAGGGGGTTGGACTCGATGACCTTTGGAGATAACTTCCAACACAGACCATTCTATGATTCACAAAAGTGATATTTTTTGGGCTTTCACTGCAGCGGAATTTCATCAGGTTCTGGGTATTGTCATTACTCTGAGTTGCCTTTGAAAAACTCTCTATGTTTTTATACTCTTCACTCATTCATACAACTTAGTATAGTGTTCATATTTGATTATTCTGTTTACATAACTGCATAACATTTTAACTTTAATGAGTTAAGTGGATCTATTTTTATCTTTATTCTAATGTTAATTAGGAAACAAACATAAGCAGAGTTTTATCTAATGTTTGTCAGAATTCCACTCAGCTATCATTAATATCAGCCCTTTCTTGGAAAAAAAAAATCATTTGAGGGTTAATACGTAGGAATTTTATTGAACTGCTGGAAACAATGTTGTAATTGGAGTTTACTAATGACAGTTGGACAGTAAAAGAAAAGTCTAAATCACAATAGATGCATACAATGTGCATACACTACTAGAAGTATCATACCGTACCCCACAGCAAACTCCTGGCTAAGCTGTCAGCTCATGGCTTGGAGAGGAGCACTCTGCATTGGGTTAGGAACTGCCTGGAGGGCCAAGCCCAGAGAGTGATGGTGAATGGTGCCACATCCAGCTGGCAGCCAGTCACTAGTGGTGTCCCCCAGGGATCAGTTCTGGGCCCCATCCTCTTTAATATCTTTAATGATGATCTGAATGAGGGGATTGAGTCCATCATTAGTAAGTTTGCAGATGACATCAAGCTGGGGGCAGGTGTTGATATGTTAGAAGGTGAGAGAGAGCACCACAGAGGGACCTTGACAGATGAGCAGAGTCCAAGGGCATGACATTTAACACATGTAAGTGCCAGGTTCTACACATTGGCCACAACAACCCCATGCAGTGCTACAGGCTGGGGTCAGAGTGGCTGGAGAGCAGCCAGGCAGAAAGGGACCTGGGGGTACTGCTGGTTGACAGCAGGCTGAACATGAGCCTGCAGGATGCTCAGGCAGCCAAGAAGGCCAATGGCATCCTGGCCTGCATCAGGAACAGTGTGGCCAGCAGGAGCAGGGAGGTCATTCTGTCCCTGTACACTGCACTAGTTAGGCCACACCTTGAGTCCTGTGTCCAGTTCTGGGCCCCTCAGTTTAGGAAGGATGTTGACTTGCTGGAACGTGTCCAGAGAAGGGCAACAAAGCTGGGGAGGGATTTGGAGCACAGCCCTATGAGGAGAAGATGAGGGAGCTGGGGTTGCTTAGCCTGGAGAAAAGGAGGCTCAGGGGTGACCTTATTGCTGTCTGCAACTACCTGAAGGGAGGTTGTAGACAGGCAGGGGCTAGTCTCTTCTCCCAGGCAACCAGCACCAGAACAAGAGGACACAGTCTCAAGCTGCACCAGGGGAGGTTTAGGCTGGATGTTAGGAAGAAATTCTTCATGGAGATAGTGATTGCCCATTGGAATGTACTGCCCCAGGGAGGTGGTGGAGTCGCCATCATTGGAGGTATTTAGGAAGAGACTTGATAGGGTGCTTGGTGCCATGGCTTGGTTGATTAGGTGGTGTTGGATGATAGGTTGGACACGATGATCTCATAGGTCTCTTCCAACCTGGTTTATTCTATTTTATTCTATTCAATACACTCCTAAAATGAACACATGTGTATGAGCAAAATAAAAGGAAATGATGGATTCTATGTAACAAATTCTTTAGGGTAAAATTTCCAGTCTGTGAACAAAAATATATACCAAAGTGTTTGCTATTAAAATAAATCAATGTACACCTAAGTATCACCCATTCTGTTGTGAAATTTTATCTCTGAGGCAGGTGTATAATTAGAATACAAATAATATTTATTACCATAATAACCACCAGAACATGTGGCAGAATGGATGCTTCACGATGTACATCTATTACATTTTATAAGCCTTGAATATTTGCTCTTTAACTTCTGGTTTTCTCTTACCAGATTCACTCACTTGTAAGTTAAATTTTATAGTTGTTTTGCATTCTCTTGCCTCTCATTTTTCTTTTGAATACCTATTTATTAGTGGTTCCATTGTATGTGCTTAAAAGACACAGAACAGGAATGTATATTTAAAACAGGAGTTTACAGATCAAAATTTTCAATTCAAGTATGTAACCCCTGTTTTTCTGTTACATTTCTGTCATCTAAGTTTGGACCTGATTTGGAAACAGGTCTCTTTAAATACTTCACTTGCTAAATTAGAAACATTTTGTAAGGTCTTACAGCTTTTCAGGAAAATTGAGATTTCCAGCTCCATTTGATTGGTTCAGGGAGACTAGTAGCACTTTGTCACCTTTTGGCTCCAGAGTTCTTAGTCTTTTGATGCTCTCTTGCCATCCCAATATGTCTCTGACTCACAGTCTGAACTAGTCATTGTTCTGCCCCTGACCAGTGCCCTGATCAACAGACACAGGTTGTGTTTCTAGGAGTTTGAGACCTGTCCAAACACATCCATGCTGATACCACATAATGCTGAGATCCTCCTGGAGCTGGGTACAGAGCCAGAAACAGTGTTAGTGTTAGCAGAGCAGGTAGTTCTGCTTTAACATAGCCCCAGCGTGTTCCATTTGGAGGTGGACTGCCTGCACAGTGCAGCAGTGTGCCAAATGGACATTTCTTTGTATCCTAATCCACTGAAGGCTATAGGTGTGAAATATGCCTCTAATCAAATATTATGAGCACTTGAAAGTGTATAAAATCACTTCCAAGAATGATACCACTTTGCCAAACACACAAACATAATTACAACATTGTTAAGTGAATGATAGTCTATAGAAAACTCTCTGACTCTCTGGCTGAAATTCAGCAAAGGCACTGGAGGACATTGGGGAAGGGCTCTTTTCCTGAAATATTTATATATATATATGTAGTTTGAGTAGTTCTAACTTTCTTTGCCAAAGCAGTTTGTGGTACAGGTGGCTAATGCAACCAAAAATCATATAGCTTTCAACCTGCAGGGCACTTTCTGATTCTGCTGCCTCAAATACAGAGTCAGTATCTAGACCAAGGTTTTCAATAACAGCTTGAGGAACTACCAAGAAAGAGACTATCAGTGAAACTCTGACTTAACTTTTTCTTGTCTTTATTTTTTTTTTCCTGTGCTGGGTTGAAATTGCCCCCAAAATAAAATTGCTAGACTAGCTCAGAAATTACCCCCAAAATAAAATTGCTAGACTAGCTCAGATGGAAGCAACTGCAGCTATAATTACAAGCAAAACTACAATCTAAAAATATTAAATGCACTGAATATGTACAAAATATACAATGTTTTATATATACATACATCTATACATGTATATACAATGTACATTTTACATGTATTTAGAATCATAGAATCAATAAGGTTAGAAAAGACTTTAAAGATCTTCAAGTCCAACCTGTCACACAAGACCTCATGACTACTAAACCATGGCACCAAGTGCCACGTCCAATCCCCTCTTGAACACCTCCAGGCATGGTGACTCCACCACCTCCCTGGGCAGCACATTCCAATGGCTAACAACTCTCTCAGTGAAGAACTTTCTCCTCACCTCCAGCCTAAACTTCCCCTGGTGCAGCTTTAGACTGTGCCCTCGAGACTCTGTACAATTTATAATCAACACAAGAACCCCCCTGGACAAAACCAGGGTGTTACCAACAGCTTCCCCCTCTCTGTTCCCTTACCCTGTTTAAGAGCAAAGAGACAAGGGCAGAGAATAGCTTATTAGTACTTCGCCACAACAAGAATGTAGCCAAGTTCAGCAAGCCAGCAGAAGCAACCAGCTAGTGTCTGCTAGAGTGAAGGAGATGAAAAGAGAGAGTTTATACTGGGATTATTTAGATCTTATCATTATTTTCCCTTTACATTCTATAACTTTTCTACTCAAGATCTACAGAAAATATCCTACGCATCAGCCTAAAACTGTCCAGAGAAGGGCAACAAAGTTGGTGAGGGGTTTGGAACACAAGCCCTACGAGGAAAGGCTGAGGGAGCTGGGGTTGCTTAGCCTGGAGAGGAGGAGACTCAGGGGTGACGTTATTGCTCTCTACAACTACCTCAAGGGAGGTTGTAGCCAGGAAGAGGCTGGTCTCTTCTCCCAGGCAGCCAGTACCAGAACAAGAGGACACAGTCTCAAGCTGCGCCAGGGCAGGTTTAGGCTGGATGTTAGGAAGAAGTTCTATACAGAGAGAGTGATTGCCCACTGGAATGGGCTGCCCGGGGAGGTGGTGGAGTCAGCTTCATTAGAGGTGTTTAGGAAGAGGCTTAATGGGGTGCTTGGTGCCATGGTTTAGTTGTTTAGGTGGGTTGGATTGTATTGTATTGTATTGTATTTAGGTGGGTTGGATTGGTTGATGGGTTGGACGTGATGATCTAGAAGGTCCCTTCCAACCTGGTGTATTGTATTGTATTGCATTGTATTGTATTGTCACATTTTCCAATACGTGTATTTTGTGAACCAAATTCTGTTAATCCATTGATGATAATAGATGTGAGGAAAAAAGACTGAACAAAACAGTTCAGGCCTTGATGAATATGGGTGATACATTTATCATCATAATGCTATATTTTTTTCACACATTATTTAATTAAGGCACATGGAAGAATAGAATAGAATAGAATAGAATAGAATAGAATAGAATAGAATAGAATAGAATAGAATAGAATAGAATAGAATTAACAAGGTTGGAAAAGCGCTTTGAGATCATAGAGTCCAACCTATCATCTAACGCTATCTAATCAACTAACCCATGGCACCAAGCACCCCATCCAGTCTCCTCCTGAACACCTCCAGTGATGGTGACTCCACCACCTCCCTGGGCAGCACATTCCAATGGGCAATCACTCTCTCTATGAAGAATTTCTTCCTAACATCCAGCCTAAGCCTCCCCTGGCACAGCTTGAGACTGTCCTCTTGTTCTGGTGCTGCTTGCCTGGGAGAAGAGACCAACCTCTGCCTGGCTACAACCTCCCTTCAGGTAGTGGTAGACAGCAATAAGGTCTCCTCTGAGCCTCCTTTTCTCCAGGCTAAGCAACCCCAGCTCCCTCAGCCTCTCCTCATAGGCCATGTGCTTCAAACCCCTCCCCACCTTTGTTGCCCTCCTCTGGACATGTTCCAGCAAGTCAACATCCTTCCTAAACTGAGGGGCCCAGAACTGGACACAGGACTCAAGGTGTGGCCTAACCTGTGCAGTGTACAGGGACACAATGACTTCCCTGCTCCTGCTGGCCACTCTTTTCCTGATCCAGGCCAGGATGGCATTGGCCCTCTTGGCCACCTGGGCACACTGCTGGCTCATGTTCAGCCTACCATCAACCAGTACCCCCAGGTCCCTCTCTGCCTGGCCGCTCTCCAGCCACTCTGACCCCAGCTGTAACACTGCATGAGGTTGTTGTGGCCAAAGTGTAGCACCTGGCACTTGGATGTGTTCAATCTCATGCCCTTGGACTCTGCCCATCTGTCCAGCCTGTCAAGGTCCCTCTGCAGAGCTCTCCCACCCTGTAACATATCAACACCTGCCCCTAGCAGGTAAACTTGCTGATGATGGACTCAATATCTTCATCCAGATCATCGATAAAGATAGTAAAGAGTGTGGGGCCTAGCACAGAAGTGTGGAAGTTTAGTGATAGTAGAGTGCCAAATATTGTGAAATATTTGTTCTAAATTGTATGTAATTTTCTTTTAATGCAAATCACATGATTGGAAAAGCTATTCTGAATACTGAATACTTGGTCATTATCCTTTCTTGAACTGCTGCAAATCACCACTTCTTATGAAATATTAAAGCTAATAGTTTTGTTGAGTTACGTTTGCCGACTGTGTGTTATAGATAGTAGCAGCTGTACTTTTAATTTGAGCCAATATCTCAGAAAGTTTAAAAATATCTGAATTCAGAGTGTGCCCAATTATAGACCTTTCCTATAAAGCAGGAGACAATAGCAGGCTGATATTCATAGAAGTATGATCATTTCCCTGTGGAAAATCTGAGTCAGACACCTAGCATGTGTTGATTTAAGCAGAGCTACAATGAGGTATGCCAGCTGCTGATCTGGGCCAGTAATTCTAAATAGTATTCTGTGTCCTCTAGAAATTATATTCAAGATTTACTTACAGGTTATTGCATAAGCATTACATATTTCAAGCATGATGTTGGGTAAAACTGACAGCTGATTAGGGGAGGTAAAAGGAAAACTATGATTAAGGCGGTTTTCTTTTACTTTCAGAGCTTTCTTTCCCTTCAATATAGTCTGGAATACAGTAATTTTCACCTGTGCTATTTGTGTGTGTAATTGGACAGCTCTTATGGTAATAAGCTGTTCATTCCCTTTGATTTTTTTTTTCTCTTTAATTTTTTTTTCTTTTCAGTTCTGAAATTAATCCTCATGATGCTGTTGAGCAGTCCTTAAATCATTCAGGGGATTTGAGCTGCTCTTTCATAATCCACATATCGCAATAACTTCAAATTGCTTTTTTTAGGTGTTGCTACACTTCTTTATTATTTCATTAGTCCTTTATAAATATATAACTCAGTAATTATTGGCAAACAGACACATTCATATATATAGTTCATCAATAAGAAAGTTGGAAATGCAAGTCTGCACTGTGAGCAAGCATTTTCAGTAGAGTCTTACCTGACAGGGGTTAAGGAGGTGTCTATGTTATAATGAAAGGATGCAGTTTTTCTCCCCAAAATGTCTGGGTAAAAATTCTCACAAGTTACTTTCATGGGACTGATTCTCATGGGTGAATAAAATTTGGCCTCTGATCTACTGCCTTATTGCTGTACATTTCCTAGCACTGTTTCCCATTGCTTTATAATGCAACTGTCCTGGTCTGGGTTTAAACAGAGCCACTTCTGTCCAGTGATTTTGCTTTTCAGCTCAATCTCCTCTAACTGCTGTTAACAGCATGTTTCTGAAGACTGTGTCTGCTTCTAGTAATGATACACTTAGAACCAATATCTGCTATGCAGATCAAAGTCACTGCTACGTCTTGTGTTGGGGTGCAGAGTAAATGGTGGCACCTGCAGGGAGAAGTGGACAGTTCAGCTGACCCTAAACTGGGCAGTGAGGTATTCCATACCATATATATGCCATAACTGGTGTAAAGCTGAGGAATCATAAGACTCAAGGGTTTTTCCTTCTTGTATCTTTTCTTCAGTGGCTCGCATCTGACAGCCCTGATGCCGAACTCTTGACTGTTGTACCTTTGGTTCCAGTCTGTGTTTTCCTGAATCCAGTTCCACAATCTAGCTCCTGAATCTGGTTCCCATCTGCTGCTGAGTCCAGTCTGGGACTTCTGCCACCACATCAGTGGTGATGGTGACTAATTGCCATGAAGGGGATTGGGTTCAAACCTGGGTTTGTATATATTTATATATATTTCATTTTATTATTTTCATGAAAGGAATTTTAATTTTCTAGTCCCTAAGCCTCTCTCCTTTATTCCTTTTCTCTTCCCTGTGGGAAGTAACAGGAGTTCATAGAGAGTGTCTGCCACTTGTTTAGAGGCTGGCACAGACGTAATCCTTGACAGTGACTAATGCAATATACTCCAGCTACTGTATCATGCTCGACTTCATGCCAGTCTGGCTCAGTTACAAGGGGATACTTTCGTATATTGTCTGCTCTACCTAGCTGTTTGATTTAGCTTCTTTTTGTGTGCCAATTTGTTCAGTTTTCTTCCATGAGCTTTGCATATCTGGGTTTGGTTATAATGCAGGGACTGCGCTTGTTACTATCACCTTCCATTTTTCTTATAGTTAACATTACCTGGGGGTTTGGGCCCCATTTTCTTTCTTGTATCTTTCCAGTTTTCTTCTATTTTTTCATTAAATACTCCCAGTACATTAAAAAGTTGCTGTATTTATAAGGTTACACTGGGAGATTCAAACACTTCTTACTGTGAAGTATTCTATTGCAGTATCACGCAATTTAGATGAGCAGGATAAATGACAGCAGCTTGGCTTTATTAAGGTTAATGGCTTGAAGATTTACAAGTGAAGATATATTAGAGTCAAAATTATTTCATTAATTGTTCCATTAAACAATGTGAACTTTGATTATACTGCTCTAGAATGCCCTGGAGAGGTGTCATTACAGTTATATTAATGGTGACATGGCATCTATTTCAGATGTGAGAACAATTGAGGGAAAATAAGTAACTTCAAGGTTACTGTCTCCTGTCAGGCATTAACAGACAATAACAAACTGAAAATTACCTCAGACAAAAACCAGGATAGGCTAATAGCAAGGCAGACTGTTGGACCTCCTGTGGCTTTAAACAATGTTAAAGCCTGGGGTGTCTGGGCTTTGGAGGCTGTTGCAATCACCTGTAAGGTACACTAGTGATGGAGAGCTGCCACCTTGTCCCTCTCTCCATTTTTATCCAGTCAGAACTGCTGCTACAGGTGCCTCAGCTGTGATCCATTGGGTTACAAACAGATAAAAGAATAATCAGCAAAGAGGTAGGAAGATCATCTGCCTTTTATGGGATCAGAAATGTTTTTGGAGCAGGAACAAATTCCCAAGTGGTACAATTAATTACAGGAAAGCCTTCTGGAACTTTTCTGAGAGAAAAGAATGGGCCCTAGGAAGCTCTTCCTGATACAAAGAACATTGTTTTTAACATTCACTGAAGACATCTTAGAATTTAGCAAGCACATATCAATAATCACATTGGGATGGTAATATTAAGTCATTCTTTTACTCATCTTTTGTTTGCCATTGATATTGTTTGCAATAACAAAACTGTATAGTGAAGCCAGCTGGTGAATTCTCTCATGTGAATTTTCGATTCACCAGGGATATGCCAACCTGCTGTGTTGCAATGTTTGTTTTCAGAGGTTTTTCACAGCAATATTTTGAGTTTTGAGGGAAAAGATCAGCACAATTCAGAGGAGACTTGAAATGGTAGAAGATCCCTGAATATTCCTATACTCAGAAATACAGCATTCTTTTTTCATTAGCAAGGGTAAATGTGACCAACTCAGCCTTGTTAGCTGTAGGCAGACCCATATTCCACGACTACAGTAAAGCTACACCTTCTCCCATTCTGATTAAGTCTATTAAATCCTCCTCTCTTTTAGATACTTTTCCCTTTTGTACATGTCTACCGACTGACAAATCATTCTGCTGATTGTTTTCAGGACAACTTGGTATAAGATTACTTGTAACAAGTAAAGTAAAGAAAGTCATGGCAAGCAAACTAGTCTGCTTGATTAATAAACTATTTTCTTCACTAAGCAATGAGTGACATTAGGATTTCAAGGATTTAGCTAGATGGTAAACATAAAATCATTTAGCAGCAACACTAACTGCAGGGGGGTTTATTCACTTTGAATTTTTCTTTCAGAACTGAAGAACTGCTGCTTCATTGTTCCCTCTGTCTTTCAACCTTCTAGCAACAAGCAAAGCTGGAAGATGTCGCTGCTAATGATAGGAAGAAAAGACTTGATACTTAGATACTGCTTAGTGGCAGTACTTTGTCAGGGCTTTCAGACAGTGCTCCACAAAAGTAGCAAGTAACAAAAACTTCTATGAAACACATAATCTTAAATTATTACCGGGATCTCGGCGTGGGGAAGGAGGGCTGGAGGACGGGAGTAGGGATTGGGAAGCATGGCTAATCGTGGTTGTTCAAAAGATGGGTTACAAAATTAGTAAAATATATTTTTCACCCAAAGAATATCATTGCTAGAACTATAAAAACGGGTTCTGGAAATTGCAGTGTTCCTTCCTGGGCAAACTTGTTCAGTCTGTGGTTTCTGCAACCCATTACTGTCTGGGCACTAGTCTTAGGTGTAATATTTCATGATGAAGGGGGTATCACACTTTGAGCACCCCTTTGCTCACTTGGACTTGCATGTAAACTATTGTAGTGGTTTGAAATACATAATATTCCCCACTATCAGAATCATGAATTTACAGCATTTTATGACTGTAGGGCTTTACCATCCTCGACAGGAGATTCTCAGTCTGTCTCTCGCTATTTGGGTCTTGAGTGTGTTCTTGCTTGTTTCAATCTATATTTTTCTTTTCCTATTCTTCCTGTTGTGCATAGATATTGATGTAATCTGATACTGTCATAGTGGAGGAGGAAACTATTATGTTTAAATCAACTCAGAGAACTCTCTCGCTGACTTTTGTTCTCCCTCTTTTTCTTATCTCTTGGTAGGAGGGGAAGGAGGAGTGTTTGCTCTCACTCTAAAATCATTACATCTATCCTCACCTGAGAGCTTTGGTTTGTCCACCAGGTCAGTGATAGAGTCTGAATTGGAAGATTAGAATAGAATAGAATAGAATAGAATAGAATAGAATAGAATAGAATAGAATAGAATAGAATAGAATAGAATAGACCAGGTTGGAAGAGACCTTTGAGATCATCACATCCAACCCATTGTCCAACACAATCTAATCAACTAAACCATGGCACCAAGCACCCCATCAAGTCTCCTCCTAAACACCTCCAGTGATGGCAACTCCACCATGTCCCCAGGCTGCCCATTCCAATGGGCAATCACTCTCTCTATGAAGTTCTTCCTAACATCCAGTCTAAACCTCCCCTGGTGCAGCTTGAGACTGTGTCCTCTTGTTCTGGTGCTGCTTGCCTGGGAGAAGAGACCAGCCCCTGCCTGTCTAAAACCTCCCTTGAGGTAGTTGTAGAGAGCAATAAGGTCATAAATAAATAAATGTCATAGTTGTATAGACAAAATTTCAGGTGAACCCTTAAAATTTATTAATGTGCTTTTTTGTGACTTCTCAATGCTTCTTAAAAGAATTCAAGTTTTCTAGCAGAATAGCAGCATCTTCGCTGCTAAGCTACTTTCTTATTGACAGCTTTAGGGAGTATTGGCATTCAAATATTGCCTTTACTTTGCTTATTGCTCTTATGAAACTGAGCACTTTTTAAATTTCCTTGCTGAAAATTAAGGAATAATGCAAAGAATTCATTCCCTGTTAATGCACTATTGTTTGCTTCTTGTTTCAGGATGCAAGTTCAAGCAGAGCATACTTGGAATAAAAAACTGAATACTCAAATTCAGTGCCTTTCTGATGTAGGCCGTGGAATCACAGTTCAATGTGTTGGAATATCCAGGCATACTTTATTCCTGTGCAATGGCCAATACACAAATATAATAGGAGGGAATGACTTCTGAGGTGAATAACTACCTTATGCAGTAGGTAGAACAATTCCTTTTATTTACAGTACATATTATTTACATTTCATTATCAGAAATTGAAAAAATGCTGAAAAATTACTAGGAAGAATTCATAGAATTCATAGAATCAATAAGGTTGGAAAAGACCTCAGACATCATCAGGTCCAACGTGTCACCCAAGACCTCATGACTACTAAACCATGGCACCAAGTGCCATGTCCAATCCCCTCTTGAACACCTCCAGGAATGGTGACTCCACCACCTCCCTGGGCAGCCCATTCCAATGGCTAACAACTCTCTCTGTGAAGAACTTTCTCCTCACCTTGAGTCTAAACTTCTCCTGATGCAGCTTGAGACTGTGTCCTCTTATTCTGGTGCTGCTTGCCTGGAGAAGAGACCAATCTCCACCTGGCTACAACCTCCCTTCAGGTAATTGTAGAGACCAATAAGGTCTCCCCTGAGCCTCCTCTTCTCCAGGCTAAACAATCCCAGCTCCCTTAGCCTCTCCTCATAGGGCTTGTGCTGAAGGCCTCTCCCCAGCCTCGTTGCCCTTCTCTGGACACGTTCAAGAGTCTCGATGTCCTTCTTAAATTGAGGGGCCCAGAACTGGACACAGGACTCAAGTTGTGCCCTAACCAGTGCTGAGTACAGGGGCACGACAACTTCCCTGCTACTTCTGGCCACACTATTTCTGATGCAGGCCAGGATGCCACTGGCCTTCTTGGGCACACTGCTGGCTCATGTTTAGGCAGCTGTCAACCAGTACCCCCAGGTCCCTTTCTGTCTGGCTACTCTCCAGCCACTCTGACCCCAGCCTGTAGCACTGCATGGGGTTGTTGTGGCCAAAGTGCAGCACCCAGCACATGGACTTTTTCAGTGCCATCATGTGGGACTCTGCCCACCTGTCCAGCCTATCAAGGTCCCTCTGCAGAGCCCTTCTACCCTTTAACAGATCAGCACCTGCTCCCAACTTGGTGTCATCTGCAAATTTACTAATGACAGACTCAATCCCCTCATCCAGATCATCAATATAGATATTGAACAGGTGGAGTCCCAGCACTGTCAGAAGCATCTAGTCATTTTGCATTAACTGATTATTTTTTTTTTTTAATGTGACAACAGAAGCATATGTGGAAATGTCTAAATGAGGTGAGGAGCAAAATATGTTTTGCTGCAAATATGACTGGCAAATTGTCACAGTGTATCTGGTGGTTCCCTGTGTTGATGTGCAAATGATTTGCTGTGAATTGCAGATAAAACACAAGTCCTTTAATACTGGAGCAGAGAAGAAAGACAAAAGAGATACAATGTGAACATCTGGAGTTTGTTTTACTAAGATGAAACCTAGCTCTGCCTGCCATCCCCACACCTAATGTTACTTCAGACTGGCAATCTAAAAATAGGTAACACAGGTAAAGCTTCACTGCTCTCTCCCTATTCATTGGGTTTAACAAATACCATTTGCTAACAGTATACAGAAAACACTATTTGAAACTGGGTGTGAAATTCCCACATAGAAAGGGCTGGATACAGGTGCCAATACTTCACTAGTAAAAATGATCTGCTGCTGCTTAGCTTTGATGACACATCACAATTTTATACATCTCCTCTTGGGGAAAGTATTCTTCAGAACAAGGAGGCAGAGTGTTAAACTATGGACTTATAATTGAATATAGAATAAAGAGAAGATAAAAAGAAAATTAGAATATTACACATTCCTTCAGTGCAGTAAAAAATATTATTGTTTAATTTTATACAACTCCTTTTTTTCTATATCTATGGGAGGCAACTCTGCTCCAAAGTCATCATGTCTTGCTGTTGACAGCTAAAGCAACTATTTCCACATGCCTGTCCAAAACTAGGTAGGGGGAAAGATTTTATCCTCTTTTGCCATTCTTAAGTTGTTCCTGTAGCTCTGTTTTCTCTCAGTCCAGAACTTTTTCATGTAATAGTTTCATAGTTTCAGTGAGGGTTGGAAGGGACCACAAGGATCATCTAGTTCCAACCCCCCTGCCATGGGCAGGGACACTCTAGATCAGGCTGGCCAGAGCCTCATCCAGCCTGGTCTTAAATGTCCCTGAGAAGACCTCAGATTTTCTAAACACTTTAAATCTTAGTGGTTTAAAGACTGCATATTGATAGATGACTCTCCAAAATCTCTTTAGTCTTTCTCTGCTTCGTAGTGGTAAGCCACTCTTCATGATAAAACCCCCAAAAGCAGCTCTGCATAAGTGGTAGTCTGACAAGATCAGTGTACTCACCAGGAGGAGACTAATATCCTTTTATATACTTTGGTCATTTGGCAAGGGTGAGGTGGGGGTGGAAGTGGGTAATAAGAGAACTCTTATCTGAAAATGGTACACTGAAACCTTTCCCAGATAATGACTAGTAAATATTTAACGGAACAGCATCTCACTTCCAGAGATTTAATGACAGCACCTGCCATCTTTCTTGTTCATCTTGAAATGTTGAGAACGTCTGTCATTTTTTTGACAGGCAACTTTCACCAGAGCAGCTCAAAAAATCTAGAGAGCAACCCATCCTTGTTACCTGTGTGTTGAATTCAGCCATATTTGGGGGCGGACGAAATTAAGGGGCAATGAATAACATTCAAATGAGACACAGAAAAAGCAGTTTGTAGTTGCCAGCAGAATCTTTCCTT